>JAOUZG010041316.1:1681085-1699114 GCA_026289955.1 Argiope argentata | reverse complement strand
TTGTTATAATTAAAGTTTCCCTTTGAATTGGTCATAAAAGAGAAACTACTGGACCAAATTGTATCAAATTTGGTAATAAATTAAAGAAGGTTATGATAATTTTTTTTCCTTAGAAAGAAATTTTTTAAAAAACTTATCACCAGGGAGAAATGTTAATACATTCAATATTATTAAACAAAATAAAACATGAAGATATCTGTTTAAAGCGACAATAGAATAAATGAAAGTAATGCTCCTAATGTAGAAATATTTGAAATATAAAGAATTAAAATTTTAAAAAGAAAATAATTTAATTTTTGTTTCGCTGAGTTCATTTAATTACTTAAAGTGATATTAGTGAAAAATTCAGATAATAGGCATAACTTACTACACCAAAAAAGATATAGCAATGTCATCGGCGGGAACTATGGTTGATAATTAAAGGTTACCTGTCACAGTTTCTCCTCTTCCCTAGAAGGCATCCAATCATCAAATCCCCACGGATCCCTCATCGGATCCCACGTGATTTCCCCACCAACACCACCTTCGTTGGCTCCTGATGGCTCCCTCATCGGATCCCACATCATTTCCCCACCAACACAACCCTCGTTGGCTCCTCATGGCTCCCTCATCTGATCCCCATATCATTTCCTCACCAACACCACTCTCATCGGATACCAACATCATTTTCCCATCAACACCACCCTTATAGGATACCCACATCATTTTCTCACCAACACCACCCTTAATAGGATGCCCGCGTGTCCATGAGGGACACGCGGGCGTCCTATAAGGATCCGTGGGGATATCCACATCATTTTCTTACCATCTCCGCCAACACCACCCTCATCCGATACCCACATCATTTCCCCTCCATCCCCACCAACACCACCCTCTTCGGATCCTCACGGATCTCTCATGGGATACCCACATCGTTTCCCCACTATCCCCCCAACACCACCCTCATCGTATCCCCACAGATCCCTCATTGGATACCCACATTATATCCCCATCAACACCACCCTCATTGGATCCACACGGATCCCTCATCGGATTCCCACATCATTTCTCCATTATGCCCACCAACACAGCCCTCATCGGATCCCCACATCATGTCCCCACCATCTCCACCAACACCGCACTTATCGGATACCCACATCATTTCAGTAACAATCATGGTGGCGGGAACTAACCACTACATTGAAAGTTTTTTGTAACCATATCTGAGGTGCTAATCTGGGGGATGCACTACTTTTGAAAAAATATATTAGGTATTAAGTATATTAGAGACGTGTAGAGATCACATTTACTCTAGCACCTAGTTCTATACGCACGAAATTATTTCTTTCTTCATTTGAACCCATTTTGGAAAAGAAGCAAACGATTTTTTTTAAAAAAACTTCTCCATTAACCCTATTAAAGAATACCAATCATATTATTTTCCATTCAAATAGTTTACAGCCATGCTGAGTAGTTGTTACCTCTCTTTGTAAATGAATGAAACTGTATCTATGCTGAAGCCTAATTACACCTTTTGGAAATTCTTTATTTTATTCTTTATTATTTGTTCTTATGAAGTAGTAAAAAAAAAACTTGGCACAGTTCCAATATGGATTGCATCTGCTCTTAATTGTATATAATTTTCTAAAACGATCTCAAATTTTTAGAGAACAAAGAACAAAATAAATAAAACCCTAATTATAACAAAAAAATTGAAAAATATATTGAATACAATCAGGATGAGTAATTGTCATCTTTTTTTACAAACTAAAGCGGAATAACTTAAATTATGCTTTCATTTGTTTGAAGAGTAACATATACATTTTTTCCAATTGGGATTAGAATTCAAAATAAAAAAATCATAAAGGATTTTAAATTAATATGAATTGTCAGGCTCTTAAGCACCGGAGTCTTGGTGTCGGGGTAGCACGTCTCCCCTGTGATCTGGGCGTCTTGGGTTAGAGTCCCGGGTCGGGCATGGTTGTTCTCTTTTCTGGACTCTATAAGTGAGGTGTGTGATTATGCCTCCCTGTAAAAAGAGACTGTGCTGTCGAATGTCATGTTTGAATAGTTAAGACACATTTTTGGCCCTAAATAACGCTAATGGCAATAAGAGACGCACTGACGATTTAAAATCGATTTCGTCAGTGGGCTTATTATTGAAAGTACCATAAAAAACAACAGCAACAGATTATTAAATTAACTTTAATTACAACAACTTTAATGTACATAAAGTTAATTACTTAGCACAATCTACTATAACTCTTTTGCAATAAAATGCAGTTCGAAGGACGATTAAAATAATAAGGAAACACTCTAATAAAATATTTAGTAAGCAGAATAAAAGAATATATGTAACGAATTCAGTTTTTTTACCACGCCAATGAGGTTAGGATTAACATGTTTTCGGCCGATTATTTCATACAATTCTGTTTATTTTCTTAATGTGCATGCATTCAAAACCAAACATTGTTCATTAATTAGTTTTTCGGCTTCATTTTAAAGTATTTTCGAATTAAAATGAAACAGAATAAAGAAAATTAAAAATTTTGAATCTGTATTGCGTTAGCCCAACTGGTGTAGAAAATTTATGCATTTTTGGGTGCTTCAATTTCACGTTGAAAATTCAACACTAGTATATTTTTTTATCAATTATTTATAATAATTGTAGTTACTAGGCCGGGATACCATGATTTCTTAGGACATTGGATTAAGATTCCTTAGCCTACGAGTTCGAACCCGCCAGCCGAAGACTCTTCGTGTGTCTGTTGGTGGACATTAAATCGGTTGTGATCCCAAAAGCTTCCATGTCGAGAGTAATACCACTAGGGGTGCTGAGTCAGAGGTAATCATTCTCCGTTCCAGATCTAAATTACGATCTGTGGATGAATGAATGAAGTCCGTCCCGTAAAAAGGGTTTGTGACGTGTGTGCCCGGGGGTTCATACTCTCAGCAACTACTGCACCTCAACTTCCGTTGTAAAGCAGAGCATCAATTGTAAGTATTTAACTCCTTAACCGGTTTATTTTCCATACTATCTATTAAGATGACACCTTCTATTTTGGGAATATTTTCTTATTTTGATTCAAATGGAAATCCATTGAATACTTGGCTTATCTACGTATTCGAAGTCATTTTACAATTGAATTATAATTGTTATGAATGATTTATATTTTGTTTACAACTATCAGAATTCGATTAATCGATACACGTACGGCGTACGGCCAAACCGGTTAAGGGGTTAATAAAAAGTAACTAAAATAGAATGTTTCTTTGTTGACGTTAGTGCGAATTGACTTAAAACTATTTTTTAACATTACTTGTTAATATTTAACAAGATGGGGTGGTCTTTCAAAATTTTCTGTCATGCTTTTTAATAAAAGTGTTATTCTTCTTTCCCATATAAAATTGCAGATCTTTGATAAGACCGTGAATGTCATTAATTGAAATAATTGCAAAATATTGATTTTTTCCCTGAATTTATCATTTTTACTGATTCTGTCATGTGATCCCGGACGGTTAATTTCGGTGATTAACCTCTGGCATTTAGCAATAAATGCATGAAAACATAAATTGTGTTTCAGAACGACTGAAAACAAAACCTGATGCATAACTATCATTGAAGTTTAAAAAATCACGTCCCAAATTTCGTGTATTTAAAAAATTGCGTTTATGAATCACAATTTTAATAACTTTTGAAATGGGTCGTGGTGGCCTGGTTTTAAGGCCTCGGCTGGTGAGTGGTCAGATCTCTAGTTTGAGATCCAATTCCACCAAAGAACCGTCGTGTAAGAGGGTCAGTTGCACGTTAAATCCGTCAGGGCCAAATGACCTCCCACTAGTGTGACGTGGTTTGGAGAAAGGGGTGCCAGCCCAGGTGTCATTCTCGTCATCTGACCGTGGCTCAAAATGACGAGGTTCGTCTCCAAATAATGCTAGTATTGCTTTACAACGGGACGTTAAATAAACTAAACTAAACCTTTGAAATTTCATTTCGATAAAATGTTACTTCTTTGAAGGATTTGAAAATTTTTGATAGGCATATACTATTTAGATTTTAAATATGTACGCCATATTTTATATATCTAGTTTTATTCCTTTTTAAAGATAATATTAACTAATAATTCGAAACACAGATTTTCATTGAATGTATTTCGCTTAAAATGTGATAAAAATCTACAAATTAAAGACTATAAAAATATTATTATCAGTATGACTCAAAGTGTTTTTAAGTAAATTTTGACCACAAATAATACCAAAACTTTATATTTTGGATTCAAGATGATCTGAAACGTAAATATTGTCAAAATATCGAGTTCACTGATTTTGACGATTATGGAACTTTCTCTCTATATAAAAGATAAGAAAATAACATACTGTCTAACTATCATTAAATATTGTTCATCGAAAATACATTATGAATCTCAAAACTTATTTGATTTCAAACTAGTTTTGATTATAGTTTTGGAACTTCTCGTTTATTAATCAAATACTTAAAGAAGTTTATAAAATACCAAAATGACAGTCATTCTCGATAAAATGCTGGAGAATTTAATAACCAAAGAAAAGCCAGAATGGTATTCTTATTGTGCACATTTTGAACTTTTCTGTAATATATTTCGAATAGTTACATTTCCTTCAAACTTCAGAATGCCTTTCCAGAGGTCGGGATAGAACGGTAGGTAGGGTGTTCGATTTGCATCCATCGGGCTGCGTGTTCGAACCTGCCAGCCGTAGACTGTCCGTGTGTGTGTGTGGTAGCCCACGCTCAATCAGTTGTGGTCACTAAATCCTCTATGTCGTGAGTAATATCACTGGAAGTACTGCATCAGAGGTGATCATTCTCTGTTCTTAATACAAATTACGATCTGTGAATGAATGAACCAATGAAGTTCTTCCCACAAAAAGGGTTTGTGACGTATGTGAGCTAGAAGTTAGATTTCTGCCCTCAGGTGCTCAGGGGTCCATACTCCAGAAACTACTGCACCCCCTCCTTCTGCTGTAAAGCGGAACACGAGAACAACAATAGTTTGCCATCTGCCAATTCTTTTTATTACAGATTTTTCGTCCTGTTTTATATCCTTTTTTACATCAGCAAATTTTAATTAGAAATATATCTATTTGAGTTAAACATCATTCAGCATTTACGCAGATGGAACCCATTTTGGAGGATTCTGCTCTTTTAAAATAACTAGTAATAAAAATTTTGATAATTTTATCATTTAGCAAGAAATTAAACGTTTCACTTTTACTTTTAAACTACTATGTACAAATTCAGTTTCTTTTTTTAAGCAAAATAAATCAAAATGTGATTATTATTAAAAATCCTTGAGAGATAGTTAAAACTTGTGCCATCAACAAACCTTTATTCCATCATTTCGTAATTAATTTTCTGAGAGATAAACCGAATTTAAGGTTGACCCATTGTAAGACAAGGAACGCTAACGAATTGTTGTGTTCCTACGATTACAAAGATTCGGAAATGAACAGGAAATTCTTAAGCAATCGGAATATTGATTGTTCGAATTTCCGTTGTTAAGTTTTATTGGGAAATTCTGTAATTATTTCCAGTTACAGCTAAAATAGTGTATTTTATTTTAAGCATGCTCAGATGATTAATAAATACACATCCATTTCCCACTCTTTTCAGCAAATTCGTATTACCTTTGATGCCATTCGAGCGGACGAAATACGAAATTAAATTAGATTCAGGTGCGCGGAAATGTTTTCTTTTTTCGCTAAATCGTTTTCGTTCCTGGAAATCGTTTGTTCGAAGAGTTCTGATTTCTGGAACTGTTCCCGAGAAAGCAGTTACAGATAAAATAAATCGTTTGTTCCTAGATGCATTAGCTTTATCTGGAAAGTTAAAGGATCTGTAGATGTGGAGGAGGTGAATTTCAATCGATTTCATTTCAAGGCAGAATATTAAATTTTCATTGAAAAAATGAAATGAATTTATTGTAGATTGCATACTAAAAAGTACAATGAAAATAAAAAACGATGCAATATTTTTAAAAAATTTATTTATCAGTGCTAAATTGTTATAAATATCGAAATTTAATAGTTTTATTCAGTTTAGTTGTATAAAAGATAAATTTAAAGAGTTACCAAGAGTACCAAATCTCAATGAATATGGTTATCGATTGGTTTGTGCCAAACTAACAAAATATTTGTTGGCACTAATTTTAATTCTTATAAAGATGCTTCACTTTGAGTTTTATCTTATTAAAATATGTCCATTAATGCTTCATTATAAGATTAACATAAAAATTAAAACGAAATCTGCTATGCATATTTCAATGTATCAAGTTAGACCAAAATTTCTTGAACGGCCAAGCACCACGTGTTCGTGCAAGTTAAATTATATTTTTATTCATTTTAATGGTTTCATTGAATGAGTTACTTTAGTATTGTAAACGATATATACTAAAATATACTGAGCGCTAGTAAAAAGTAGGAGATATGTGCTATTTCATAATTTAATGTGTTATTTCTGATGCAAATTCATGATGATTAAATCTTTTGATTTTAAATATTTAATCATGATAAATATTTGATTTTTGTGTGTGGAAGAACAACTGATAATACAAATATGTTAAATCTATGGCTAAATATGCAGTAAATGAAACATCTAACAATTGAGTATCTTGGCTTCTTTTTAATAATATAGAATTTGTGATTCATTAGAAATACCAGAAATCGATTTGCAGAGCAAGAAATAATTATATTCGATTATTATCTTTTTCAGTAAAAACTGACCTTGATTATAATATTTGTCTCTTATAGAGATTTCTACTAAACAAACACCTAAAAGAAATTCTAAAAAGCAATAAATGAAGATAAAGATTAAAATGAAATCTGCCATACATGTTTCAATGTATCATGTCAGAACATAATTTTTTGAACGTCCAAGCACCACGTGAACGTGCAAGTTAAATTATATTTTTATTCGTTTTACTTGTTTCATTGAATGATACCTTTGGTATTGCAAATGATCCAAAAAACTTTGTCTCGCATTTATTGTTTAAAAAAATATCACATTTTCTATTTATTTCGTTTCATATAATCACGTTCTCAAGAATAAATTTTTCTACTTTTTATTTGCTGTAGTCATCAACTTCTTTTTTTTTTAATCAGAGCTTTAGTAAATGTAATGGCAACGCGTTATTAAAATTTAATTTTATGAGATGCTCGTGTAGATAATAATTTTTTTTATTTTTCGTCTACGGATTTTTGTTGATACCAAAAACCCCATCCCATAATTGTTACCTTGTTCTAACATGATAACAATAATTTTATATATCAGCGCTGTAACACTATAAATATCGAAATTTAATATTTTTATTCAGTTTAATAGTATAAAAGATAAATTTAAAGACTTTAGAAGTAATACCTCAATGGAGTTGGTAATTGAATGGATATTAACAAATTAACAAAATATTTGTCCGTACGAATTTTAATTTTTATAAAGTTGTTTTACTTTGAATTTTATCTCATTAAAATGTGTGTCCATTATTAGATTAAAATATAAAAAGTATCAAATTGAGCTTTCTGTATAAATGAGCTATCCTAAAACTCATATCTTATGCTTTTAAATTACTTTGTTTATAGCGATAACTTAATTCTCATACTTTTTTCGTGTGTTTCCTATTTTCCATTTATATCTTCATTAATAATTTAGGGCAGTTTGTGCCATTTCCTATAACGTTAATTAATGTATTGCATTTCCTGCGAAAACACACAAAAGTACAAAATTCCTAGATCCTTGCCTGATTAACATCAAAAGATGATAAAAGGTTTAAAATGTATAAATTTAGCTTTACAAATGTTGTTGCCGCATCGCTTCGACTCAAATGACGAGCGATTCTCCAATTTGTCCAACCACCCTCTTTCAATCCAACGATACGACCTCTGTCAAGCTCTGACAGTTGCTCGTAATGAGCATGAACCCTGCGGAGAGGCATTTTTTAAGTTGTTTAAAGATAATCTGAATCGCAATCAAACCGAAAGTTTTAACAACCGTTGAAAAACTGCTCCTTATATAAATCTACTGGATAAGCAGTTCCGACGCGCTGGAGATCAAACTATTCATTCACTGGACACCAAAATTGGATAATTTGCATATCTTGTGAAAACACTCATGCGTACGAAATTTCAAAGCAATCGGTTGATTGCTTCTTGGTTATCACGATTTTTTTTGTTATAGAGTGTATATGGTCAATAAATCATGAGCTTGAGCAATTCCCTTTTCCAATGTTTGCGCTCATATTAAGCGTTTTGCTTAATACACTTTGAATCAATTTCATTCAATTTCTAATTTTCACTGTATTTTTTCTTATAAAATAGAAAGATAAATTGTACTAATGAAAGCGCAGTGATAAAATACAATATTTAATTCGATAATAATTGAATTAGATGACGTTCTGGTGCAGGGGTGTTGCAGATTCCCATGATCTGGGCACCCACGCGTTCCAATCCCGATTCGGGTATGGTTGCTCTTTTGTGTACTATCTGTGACGCCTGTGAATGTGTCCCCTTTGTAAAAAGGAGCTATGCAAGCTAATGAGATGAGTGAGTGGCTAAGTCGTACCCTTAACCCTAGTTGGCACTGCTACAAAACAAAAGACGCTGCTAGGCTTAAATTGCTGACTACAATAAGAAACAACAGCAACAAGATATGGTCTAGAATAATGAAGAATTATGCATCAGCCTTTTTGTTATCAAATAAATTTTCTCAATCAAAACACGCGAACTAGTGAAAATACCAGAAAGTGCTCCATATTTACAATTCATAATTTCATGGAAAATATAAAATTAGTGGAAATTAATTTAAATATTTTATTATGGGTTTATGTCAATAAAATCTAGTCTTTCATGCGTAAATATATATTTATTTATGTTGATTGTTGTATTATTTGGCGTTATTTATGATGCTGAGCCGGCTTTCTGGCAGAAAGGTAGCGCGTCTTCTTCATGTTCTAGGAGTCATGGGTTCGAGTCCCGGTTCGGGCATGGTTGTTCTTCTGTGTACTATCTGTGAGATGTGTGACTGTGCCCCAATGTAAAAAGAGGTTGAGCAAGCAACTGTGATGAGTGTGTAGCTAAGTCGTACTCTTGGCCCTAGTTGGCGCTACTTCAAAAAGAAGAGAGACAGCTTTCGGCTTAAATTTACTGCTGTATCAGCGGGGGCGTCCTTGGCAAATACCATTAGTAACAACAACAACATTTATAAAGCTGAAAATTTCAAACATTCTCCTCTCATATTATGTTTTTCACAATACGGAATTTTTAAGTATTCATTTTAAGCTGATTTTTAGAAGATTGTAACTGTATTTTCAGTTTCAATATTACTTTTTTCCTAAATAATCTCACTTCCTAAATAATCGTATTGCCATGACATTACCTTAATTGTCTAGAGGTTAAGAACTTCAAGTTTAAGAACTTCGTAGCGCTCCGGATCCTGTCATAGGGGAAACGCTTCTTTCCCGAGATATGGGTGTTCGGAGTTCGAGTCCCGGTTCTGACAGGATGTTATTCTGTGTTCTATCTGTAAGGTGTATGGATATGTCCCCCTAGAAAAAAGCACCGTACAAGCGACTGTGATGAGTGGGTTGCTAAGTCGTACTTTTGGCCCTAGTCACCGCTACTACAAAACATGAGACGCTCATTCGGCTTAAAATCGCTGTCGGCCTTCAGCGTGCTAGAACAATGGCAAGCGCCGTTAGTAATAACAACAATTGTGATATTAGAGAATTTTTAAAAGCGTAACAAGAACGTAGCTACCATCTAATATGTTCTCTTAATTATTGAAAGTGCTTAACTAACACTGATATAATAACCCAAGAAAAGGATCTCGCCACTTGGCACGCTGGTAGCAAAGTACTGAACATTTATATTGTTACGTTTTTAGCGTAGCGGGTTCGGATTGAATGGACTTTACTTGAGGACAGCACAAAGAAATTTATTTACAGCCATTTACAGGATGACCTGATGAAGGAAAACTTCAGATAAGCACAATCCAGCAGTCAACAGTCACTTACAGCTTAAATACCTACGCACAATAAACACAGGCTGCAAAACAGATATCGTATAGCACAGTAAACAGTAAATCGCAGCGAGCTCAATAACACAACGTTAACAGCAAACGTAAACAAAGCTCACTAAAAACAAGCGAGAAATGTACGAGGCATATTCGGAAAGTAAGTACCGTTTCATTATACTGCCGCTGCAGCACTGCGATCGGCGTTCTGCGCATGCGCACTAGTCTTCCTTGTTCACTGACTCTCAACTGACGCCATTTTGGACGCTGTAGGTTGTGTTTCCAGTTCGCTGTGCTTGTTTAAAATGTTTAAGACAATTACTGATCCCGCCGACTGTGAGATTCGTTCTGTTATCCGTTTTTTAAACGCAAAAAATGTGAAACCGGCTGAAATTTACCGTGAAATTAAAGAAGTGTATGGTGAAAACGCGATGAGTGATGGAATGGTGCGGAAGTGGGTTAGAATGTTTAATGAAGGTCGAAAAAATGTTCACGATGAGGCTCGGAGTGGTCGGCGTTCTCTTGTCAATGACGATCTGACACGGAAAGTTGATGAAAAAATCAAAGAGAACAGACGATTCACAATAACGATACTTTCAGACGAATTTCCACAAATTTCACGTACTGTGTTGTACGAAATTGTTGTTGACAAATTAGTCGTGTTTATCATCGTTGGCGGCAAGTTTCTACGAGGAAGGCATAGGAAAACTCGTCACTCGCTACGACAAGTGTTTGAACATTGGTGGAAACTACGTAGAAAAATAGTTTAAGGTTTGGTCTTTCATGTAATAATAAAATTTGTTTGAAAAAAAATGTTTTGTTCTATTTATTAAAAAACGGTACTTACTTTCCGAATATGCCTCGTAATCAGCTCGCTACAATAAGTCACTTCTCTTCCGAAAGGAACTGCCCAAAATTATGGCAACCCGTCCCTTATATAGTCGAGCGAGCGAGCACGCGAAGCTTCGGAAAACATCGAGAGCGATCCAGCGGCTACTGGACTATTCCTTTTGTCAAACCAACCCATCTGGTGCCAAGCTCTTTGTCAACCGTCGCCAATCGCTCTTTCCTTCCACGCGATTTCATGGTGTTCACCCGCTTGCAACAATATTAACAACCCTAAATTATATGCATGTTTAATTTATAATTTTAGCATAATTTTTGAATCTTAATTCATTCATTTAAACTTATATTAATACTCAAATTCAATCTCTTTGTCAACCGTCGCCAGTCGCTCTCTCCTTCCGATCGCTTTTGCGGCGTTCGCAATATTGCTACAAGCTAATATTGTTACAAGCGTTCGCCCGCTTGTAACAATATTAGCAACCCTTTATTATATGCGTATAAGAATTAATAATTTTAACATAAATAGTATTATCTCAATAAATTCATTTAAACTTATATTAATACTCGAATTCAAGCTCTTTGTCAACCGTCGCCAATCGCTCTCTCCTTCCGATTGCTTTTGCGGCGTTCGGCCGCTTTTAACAATATTAACAACCCTTTATTATATGCATATTTAATTTATAATTTTAACATAGTTTTATCTGAATTAATTCATTTAAACTTATATTAATACTCAAATTCAGTACGATAAAGATCCATTTTTGAGAATAAAAATTTCATTCCATTAAAATTTTGCTGCTAAACGAATGAAACATTAAAGCTTTAATTTTTTTCCCTCAGAAATCTCATAAAGAATGTAACTACTTTCTCAAAATTCTTAGCAATTAATTAAATAAACTTTTCCATACGTCTTCATTTTTTATTTTGTTCAGTACCGCTTCGGAAAAATTCCGAAAAGAGCAACTCGAAATGAAGACCAGTTGCATTCCATTAGAACGGTTCAACTAATTGCGTTAGTGCTAGACAAATGCAGACATTCGCCAGACGTTCTAATTCTCTCAGCGAAAAAGGATCGCCAAAACAAAAAAAGAATAAAGAAGCATGAAGCATTTGCAGTACAACGGCAAAATGCTAAGTTCGAACATGCAAAAAGTAAAAAATGGAGCATTAAGGAAAAATTTATATATCAAAACGATGAACGCAGCAAGGAAAGTAGAATGGATGATGGAAATAACAAAAATGGCATAGATTGATTTGAATTAATGTTTCAAAGTTGAAAGCAATCCAAGAATAATCTCAGCATCTCTGATGATAAAGAATGAAAATTTTTCAGAGAATGGATCATTCATAAATAATGATTCCGTAGGAGTATAAGAAGCTCGCTTTCTATTCTAAATACGGCGCGTTAATAAATAATGCGATTCAAGAAACAACAGTTCAGATGAAATTCAGTTTTAAAGTAAGATTTTTCTTGCTTTTACTGGATATATAATATTTAAGATTGCACTTTGAATTTTCGTTTTATGTAATCTAAGGCACTTGCTACTAACTATAAGACTAAAAAGGAAAATCTGAATAGATTTAATTTTAGAATTTTATTATACATATTTATCGTAAATATATTTAAAAAGGGAGAGGGTTGTCATTTAAATAAATGGAAATTTTATGCAGTAGATATTTATTAGAAATGGTATTATTTAACTGATGTTATTTACGATAATTATAATTTCTCTTTATATTGAAATTTTGAATTGTTATGCACTATCATAACAGTTAATGAAATTTGTACTATTAAAATAATAATTAATTAATGCTATTTTTCGAAAATAAATTATCAAATGTAACATTACACTGAATTTTTATAGTTAAAAGGTCAAAATAACATTTTCATAATCATTTGTAAGAAATAATGCCACCTAGAGGATAATGTATTTATTACACTCTTTGAGTGATTGAGTGACAATTAATGACTTTCTTAGCCTTTACTCTAAGTTTAGATAAATATACTCAGAATTCGTTAATAATTAAAAAGTGCTATATTTCATTGAAAGTTTAGTAAATTCCTTTTTCATATATTTGAAACCACCTAATAGATAATTAGTTTATTTCATTTCCTAAATATTTAAAATACATTTTAATTTCACAGTTCTATTTCCATTTTGTCACAAATATTTTAAGATTATATCTATATCTATATCTATATCTATCTATATCTATATCTATCTATCTATCTATCTATCTATCTATCTATCTATCTATCTATCTATCTATCTATCTATCTATATACAGAGAGAGAAAGAGAGAGAGAGAGAGAGAAAGAGAGAGAGAGAGAGAGAGACTTTCATTTTGAATTTTTCTAGTTGGCAAACAAAGTTTTGGAGCTCGAGCGATTTTGAGATAAAATAACAGCATTGTTGTCATAGTTCTTCGTCAGTATTTTGAAAACGCAGCTGCTGTCAAAGAGGCATACATAATAATAATGCAATAATGGTAAAAGCAGGTAAAATATTTTTTGAGCGTAAATTTCGGAGATATCAAAACCTCCTTACCAAAACAGTATCATGTTCTCACATGATAATAAATAAAGGATTAATAAATAAAATATTTAACAGTCATATAAAATAATGTAATTAAACTTTAGCAACATTGAGTCAGTCAAGTTTCTCTGGATTTTCATAAAAAATTTTTTGCGTATTCGTAAAACAATAGATAAGATTATTTTAAAACTGAATGTAGTTTCAAGTCTCGCGAAGTTTTTACTAAAATAAGGGAAAAATAATTGTGGTAATATATGCTGTTTCTATAAAAATAACTGATTTCTTACAAATCTAGTGAAATATCAATTTCATGAAAATACCATTGCCAAATTTGAAAATAAACTGGAAATAAATTTATTATAATACAAGTTTAATACTATATTTGCAGTACTAAAGTATTCATAAATATTTATTTATACCAACATTTTTATTCGTGTTAGAAATTCATTAGAAAATAAAGAGTTATATCTTTTAACTCTGTTAAAAGAAAATTCATGTGAGAAAACTCATCTTCAATATCTTTTAAAGTTCTTATTTAAAAGTAAAAACAGCAAATTTTTACTTTAAATAGCAAAATTTACAAAAAATAGCCAACAAAAAGTAAAATAGCTAATATATCAAAGCATTGGTAGGATTCTAAAAGAAAATAATGAAAGATAAAATTTGGCAGCTCTTAAAATTTGGCAGCTGTTATTAGTTATTTTTCTGTAAAAGGTCAGATAAAATACATGATTAGTAAAATATTCAAGGTGCCTGGTGCCAAAAATAAGATTATAAAGATATTCTCAATACTATATATACTGTTAATACCGTATTTACGATATTATTAACACTATATTTACTATATACATAGTAAGTAAAATATTCAAGGTGCTTGGCTTCAAAAATAAGATTATAAAGATTTCTCAATACTATATGTACTGTTACTATTCTATTTACGATATTATTAATACTATACTTACTATATACATAGTAAGTAAATTATTCAAGGTGCCTGGCACCAAAAATAATATAAAGATATTTTTCGATGTCTAGAATGAATAGGAATCTTTGTCAATTATTGTATTTGATTTGAATCAAATACGGAAATTCAATTCAACAAAATTTGAATAAGGTGTACTATAGAATAAGATATTTAACTACGATGTGTTATTTTTTGTGGAAACCAATGGAGAATCTTTTCTGAAAGATGGGACACTGCTTTCATGCCTTTCATCTGTGGAAAGCAAGAATATTTATCCATAAAAAAACTTTCTTATCTTTCAATGTTGCTTTACCATTTACATAGCCATGCCAGAAATATGTCGTTCGTGGAGCTACAAAAGGAACTCTTCTTTTTTCCTATGTGGAATTTGCGAGAAGTTTCAGAAAAAGAATTTTTTCTGTTAGAAATAGCCGTAGATAGCAAGTATTGAAATATATATTTTTTCTATATTTCCATCGGTAATGGTTACTTTTAGGGAAAATCTATTGGATTGCGTAACAGACAAGGTTGAAATTGAAATATTGGATCATTGATTTTTCGTATGATGTATTCCAGTATCGAATTTGATATATTTTAGGAATGAATAATAAATGTCACGTGATCAAAATATAAAATATTACTGATTCTGGAAAATGATCATTGAATGAAAGTTCTGATTTGGACATGTCCCCAGGAAACCAAGAATATTTTATTCTTTGTATATGTGAAATTTTATGTAAAATTTCTCTCTGATGCATTTAACTAAATAATGAACAATAAAATGCTTCCCAAAATTGCATTTTAACTAGTTTGTTTCGTGAAAATATATATTTGGTTTAAAGTATACCAAGTATATTTTATGCAATTTTAATATACGAAATAGCATTATCATCTAATACATCATTTAATTATGATTTCATGTGAAAAATTCCGTAAATAATTTTATCAGCAATATAAATAATTTTTTATTTTAATTATTTTATCACATAAATTTAATTTAATTCATTTTCATAAACATTATGGAATCTTAAATTTTATTTCATATTCTTCAATAGATTATCCCGTTATATAAAATTAAAAATTCAACTAATAATAATGTTTTAAAAATTGTAAAATATTTTTTGTCATCCAGAACATATAGGTATACTATTATTTAAAATTTTTATACTTTAACCATTTAATTAAACATTGATATCATAATTCTATGATATAAATAAAATAAAATAAAATTTTATATCACTTGAATTGTCTGATTTTTTAAATTTTATTTTTAAATTATATATAATATTAAACTATAAATTAAATTAAAGATATTTGAAACAAAAGATTTTATCAGTATATTTACCAAAATATATTTTATGAATAATTTATTAAAAAACCTTTCAATTTAACTTTTTAAAATTTTAGACTTATTTTTCAATATCTCTATTGCATTAGAATAAAATTTTCCTGTTACTGAATAGTTAAGATTTTTTTGAGATTTATCTTATATCTGACTTATGAACGTAATAACTTTAGTATAAAACATACTTAATAAATCACATTTTAGTAACTCTTTAAATTTTATATCATATTTTTAATTCCTTTGTTGATTGAAAAGTTTAAAATCTAATGATGAACAGAAATTATATTTTATGTAATATATTGTAATGAAACTTTATTGAAAAATTATCAAAACCATATCTTGAAATTAAATTAATAAAAATAAATTAAATGATTAAAATATAAAAAATTAACTGAATAATTGTATTTAATTTCTAGATTAACAGATTATGAATATATATATATATATATATATATATATAGTCATTCTTGAATTACATAATAAATTGCTGACATTTAAACGGCAGATAAATTTTATTTTTATTTAAATGCCAGATTTTTTATGTATGGTTATTCATATTCATAAGCTAGTAAAGACAACAAACTTAGAATTATTGATGAGAAATAAAATTAGAATTATATACATTTTTTTAATTTCAAGTGAAAAATGAAAATTATTATCAAACATGATCTTTAAATCAATACTAAACAATGTATGGCTCTTTTGCAAATAAAGCATACATTTTATTATATGCCTGATTTGGTTACTTGTTTACTTTATGGTAATCATCAAATTTATTGTAACAATCATTTTCAACGAATTCCTGATGTTAAGCCGGGGAAAAAAACTTTTAGTTAAATAGTAACATAACAATGTTAATATAATTGTTTCTGAAACTAAAATGATAAGTTCCTCATCCTAAGAGATGGATCAATGCTAATTTTTTGTGTTTTTTATAAGAAATTTTCAATTGCTTTTGTTTTTTCAAAGCCCAAAAATACATTTTTTTCCTTCATTATCTTAAATAAAAATTTAAATTATCTGGGAGCATTATTTAAAGTAAAATATTTTTAATGAATCCTCATTCAAGTGCTGGTTTGACTTGAATGAGGATTCATTAAAAATATGATATAATATTATTATTATATATATATTGATTAAATAATTTTGTAATGAACTATTTTCTTAAAAAGTTAAATAAGTATAGAAGGGAAAAATACAGAAGGCATTCTTAAATACATCACTTTATGTAGGAATTTCCTGTAAATTAATGTTTATTTATTGTATTCCTCTTCAAAATAGAAAAGTTAAAATATAGTTATGAATAGAAGTGACAAAATGATTGAATTAAATAAATTCTTTTCACATTCTTAAACACAAGTATAAAAAAAAATTTGTTAGTTTTTTCAGTTAGAAAATGAATATTGAATATTTGTTCAGATTAAAAAAAAACTACATAAATTATTCCTGTCGCACTATAACCTTTTTTATCCCATTATAATCCAAAGAAAAGTTTTTATTTCCAGATGGAAATGCTACTGATGTCAACTCAGCTGAAATGCGTTTCAAGAAAAAATCGTCTGGAGCTTTGTATTATTCATTAAAAAATATTCTCATTCTATTATTTATTAAAATATTTTTATTGTATTATTCATTAAAAATATTCTTGTTCTGGTTTCGTGTTTTTTCATATTTTGTCGGCAACTAAATTAGTATTTTTATTGTATTAAATAAAAAATGATTTCCTGTATCTTGATGATTTATTTAAGACAGCAGACAATATTATTTGTTACGTATTTAGTTGATAAACTTTAGTGAAAAATATTAGAAATGTCTGTGTTTCTAATTAAACTGCGTTTTAAATTTTCTTATATTAAAGAAATTCAATATGATTAAATGATAAACAAGTATAAATTCTGATTTCATGATTTTTTTTGAAGCTGCGATTTTATTTTGTTGCTATTTGGCAGATAGAAATACCAAATTAGATTTTAATCATATGAATGAAAACATTTTATTTCTCACAAGATTGATGCCGTTTTTAGAAATCGTTTGTCCCCAGTGCTCTTATTTGTAGGCGGATATTACAATGCAGACATAGACAAATAAAATCGTTTGACATTCGATGAAACATATTCATTTTGAAAGAAAGAATATTTGAAGATTATTTGAGTTATAATATTATTTTAAATTAATGTTATTTAGAAGTAATATTAGTTTGTATTTGAAAGTTTTAATTTTCATAATAAAAAATGTAAACAAAATTAAAATTTTGATAAGGTAAAGGACATATGTTTTTTCCCTTTAATTTAATGCATCAACGTAAATATAACTTTAAAC
>JAOUZG010041316.1:1648806-1660490 GCA_026289955.1 Argiope argentata | reverse complement strand
ACACTAGCATCAGAGCTCCAACTTTGTTTGATCAAGAATACCTGTTCATCGAGACCTCATAAGAAGACCAAAACAAAAACATCCCACCAGCAGTATTGCTCTAACTAGAATACCTGTTCCTCGAGACCTCATAAAAAGTAGCCTTTTTCCCATTCCAAGCGGGCTGAATTTATGTACTTTTATTTCTCTGGGTTGGATGTTTGTTCGCACAGATTGATATGGAAATGATGATTGAGCCGTATCCAATTTGGTCTCTATATTCTTAATCCTCAAAATGCTGTAATTATGGGTATCGAGGTCAAAATAAAACATTGCTTGATGAAGAATATCTGCTCTCCAAGACCTCTTAAGAAATTAGCATTTTTTTTGCCCTATTTAAAAGTGTGTTGACATTATTTGTTATTTTTATTTCCCCAGACTGGATGTTTATGCCTACAATTTAATACAGAAATGAAAACAAACAAGCTAAGTTAAAAAATGGAAATATTTTTAGGCAGTGGAATACTTTTCAAGCTCCGGAACGGATTTCTGAAATATGATTGAAAAAAAAAACCTGGGAAATTTAAAGAAATTATCTGAAAGCTGGCATTTTAATTCAGCCTGTTAATTTTTTTACCATCAAATAAATATAAAATCCGAGGAGATCTCTGTCTTATAAATCTAAGGTAGAGAGAGAAAAATCAATCGTAAAGAGAAGAGAAAATGTCACGACTGGGAAACTTAGAATCGTGACTCCAAGCTCATTCATGACATCTGAAATTTCACTAAACGCAAATATTTTTGGCGAAAGATTTTCGGTTGAAGTGGAAGAATTGATTTTCTGCGAAACCGTTTTGCAATCAGCATCTCAAAAGCAAGAAGGATTGCTAGTAAATCTGCAGAAATTGAATATTTTCTGCTAGACTAGAGAAGAATACTGATAACAAGTAATTTTATTTATTTTTGAATTTATATTTGAGGTTGAATAATAAACCTAATTTTTACGAATAAGTATTTGTGAAAATTATAGTACTGCGTATTTAAAAAAAGTAATGGCTTTTGGTGATTTTTGGCGTATTCTGAAATTTGCCACGTAAACTCATTATTTTAGCCTTTTTGGTTTAAATAGAAAATCATCAATGAAACACGAAGTATAGTTAAAAAATAAATAAATACAGCAAATTGTTTCCTCTCTGAGACATATAGCACTAAATTTGAAAGTGCATTTCAAGCCTTTCGTGTATGTATTTTCTTATAATCTAGTATCATCATTTCACAAAGGAAGAAACATTATGAACTTTTTTCTTTCTTTTTTTCCTTGAAATGATTCCCCCCGGTAGTGGCACCTCAAAATGAGAATGATATGCTTTCGCCATGGTGGTTGGATCTCGATACCCTGGAAAATAATGATACACAAATAGGTGGGGGTTACTTCTTCCCATCGATGGTGGGTTGTACTTCTTACGGGAAGAGTTGTGCCTTGGCCGATGATATCCTTTAGGATCAACCACACTTAGCACCAGTATTGATGTTGTGACTACCCTATTTAATGGTTTAAATCCGAGTTCTTCCATGTTGGGTCAGAAAGTGTGGTATGACTTTCCTTTTAAGGCTTGAGTGGATAATGCGTGATTTTTCACGTCAGCATCTACTAGCTGACGTGAAAAACTGACGGCTAAATTGCATCATTAAAAAGTGAAATTTATCAATAAAAAATCTTACAATCTCAAAAAACAAAAATTATTTTGTATATTAATTCAATACAATTACAAAATATTTTTTCATTTTTTTTATATTTTGGAGACATGAAACTTTTTCATCTGTCATTCTATTAATATTAGAACTTGATATCGTTTGGAAAGAAAAGAAACAGTCTCATTTCATTCTGTTTCTCGTATTTATCCGTGACAAATTTAATTGGGCTTTCGAAACGATTAGTTCAGGCTTCTGAGGTGCCAAATATTTCTATCCTCCTCACTCGCAAAATAAATCTTTTCGACTCTAGAAATGAGAGAGATGAAATTTGTTTTATTCAAGGTTTGGCTTGCTGAAGAAGTAACTCGTTCGGAAAAAATTTATTTCGGAAAATATAGCTGGAATGAAAGATGGTAATCTTTATCTTTACATATAATAAAACACGATGTGTGTGTGTGTGTGGGCGATGTACAGGCCAGACCGTTTGGCCTACAGTTGCCAAATTTGGTATATGTATACCTAGGGTGCCGGGGAATGTGCACCTAGGAGCCCTTTTTTGAATTTTTAATTAAAATTTTAATTAAAAAATAAGCCAAATTTTAACGTTTTTTCGCTATAACTTCTGAAAATATTACAGCACAAACTGATTTTTTTCATCAAGTTAAAGCTTGAAAAATTAGCTTTTCAATGATACTAATGTTTTGACCTGCGAATTAAAACTCTATTTTTAATGAATTTTTAAACATTTAATTTAATCCAGTTTTTTTTCAACAATTTAGTTCGCAAAAAAATATTATCTTCTCGAGGATCTCAAAAAAACTCAGCTTTTAATAAAATGTTGCCATCACATTTTCAGTTCTGATTTAAAAAAAAGTTAATTACTACCAAAAATAAATTAGAAAAATACAATTTTCATCACGTGATTATATGAAATGATATAAATAGGAAATGTGATATTTTTTAAACAATAAATGCAAGAGAAAATTTTTCTTGATCGTTTGCAATATCAAAATTATTAATTCAATTAAAGAATTAAAGTAAATAAAACTACAAAGTAAAAATACATTATAAAAGTGCGACAGTTAAAACTGAAAAAGAATTTTTAGAAAAGCACCAAACGATAATCTTCTGAGAGCGAGATTAATTATTTAAAAGCGAGAAATCTTAAACGAACTTTGAAAATGACGTCATTTCAAAGAAACAACGAACACAAAGCAATTGATAATCAGTAGTAGTAAAATATTTTTGAATTCTTTTTTTTAAACAATGAGACATGTTTTAAATTGTTACTTTTACTTATGTGAAGAAGATATTTTGTGCAAATCAAAGAATTCGCCTTCGTGATTGTAAATTATGTCCACATTTTAATGAATCATGCGAAATAAAAACGCATCTTCTTTCAACGAAGTAATGTAATATCAAACCTATACTGGTAAAAGTAGGTCAGCTATTTGAAAACGCATCTTCTTTCAAACAAGCATACGTAATAATTAACAATGCAAAATTTGTAAAAGCAGATAAAAAATACTTTTAACCCTCATATTTCGGAGACATCAATACTTTCTAATCAAAACAATATCATGTTCTCAAATGAGAAAAAATAAATCAACTATCTTTCCAAATTAAACATATAAAAATGTTATTCTTGGCACGTGTCTGTATAAAATGAAACAAATATGAAACATGATATTTTTGGAAAATAAATGAAACGTTTTCTATGACATTTTACTATATATATTACTAATCCAATTAAACAGTTTTATTTAAGGCAAGTATGGCTTAACATCTACAAGGCATCTTCTGTAATCGGAGCCCAGAATCTAATTTCTTAATTTTTTGGAAGAGACATAAATTTCTTAACAAATGGTCTAATTGAAATATATAAATATTGACTGAGGGGAAAAATGCCGATGAATTAAATTTTTACATACATCATCTGCTCTGTGAATCACATTTAACAAAATATATTTGAGACAAAAAGTCCTTAAAATAAAAAAATGGTACTCCAATGAACTAAATCAAAGCTGATCGATCTATGAATATTTCAATATAAGTATTCGATAAAAACTGGCGATTTTAGATAACTTTATCAAGATATCAAAGAAGCCAATCAGAGTTCCTCTTGAATAATTGGTCTAGATTATGAAAATGATGATTGTTCTAAACTTGAAATATTCAGAACTGAAAAAATCAGCCAGATTTGAAGAAGATAGAAATGCTTATTTATTTATTTAGAAGTTGAAATATTAAGAATATTTTACAAATATGAATCTATAAGACCAAAAGAATTTAAATCATAATTTTTTTATTTATGTTTATAAACATAAAAAGAATGTTATTATTGAGAGCATTTATATACATCTAAAAATAAAATTTAAAACTGAAGGTTTCAATTAACCTGTGAAATTTTTACTGAATAATTCCTTGAGATCTTATAAATTATTTAAAAAAATTATAATGTTTCAATTTCTGTATTGAACATAAAACTTCAATGTCGGACTATTCTGCGTTCAGTTCTTAGTTTTATTTACAGGCATGCTTGAATTGAGTAAAAATTTCTTTATATGAAGTGCACTTCAATCATTTCCACTTTAATTTAAAAGTGAATTTTACGTGCACTGATAGAAAATCATAGAGAGATGCTGAGTTCAAAGATAGGACTGCTTATGGCCTATTTAATAGTATAAGTGGATTACATGATTATCGAAATTTGAAGCTTAAGAATATTTTGCTGAAGAACTTATTATGAGACCAAGTTATATAAAAAAAATGGTTTAACTCTTTAGTTGACATTAATATTGGCGAACCGACTAGTCGCCAAAGGCGGCGAGTACATAATATATTAGTTTATTTATTAATTTCCCTGCGTAAATGATACTTCTATAAACGTTTTATTGATGGTTATCATAGCTCATTGTTTTGTTCTGAAAAATATGCATTCTAAGGAAATATTTTAGGTATGCCAATTAGTTATGAGTGGGCCGGGATGACCTGGTTGGTAGAGCGTTGGACTTGTACTCCTTACGTTACGGGTTCTAAGATTACCGGCCAAAATATTCCCCGAGTGATTGTTGGCTGGCGCTCGTTAAATCTGTCGTTGTCGCAAAGTCCTCCATGTCGAGAGTAATATCACTGGGGGTACTGTGTCAGAGGTGATCGTTCTCTGTTCCAGGTCTAAATTACGATCTCAGATGAATGAATGAATTTGTATCTATGAAGTCGACCCCCTAAAAAAGGTTGTGACGTGTGTTTAGTTAAGTCGTACTCTTGGCCCTAGATGACGCTACTTATAAAAACAAAGAGATGCATTTCTTAGGCTTAAAATCTGTTGATCGCATCTGAGGGGGCTTGTCCATGGCAAGTGTCATTAGTCACGACAACAACAACTATGAGTAACTATATGAAAACTTTGCAAACATCATAGGCATTATATAATGAGGGCTGATGAACAATTATAGAAATAAGTCTAAATGGGGGTTTCCAAATAAAATATACTATAATGGGATGATAGAAATTAAAAAATATTTATCATTAGCATTACCAAAACTAATAATAATGATGAGCGTGTACGCAAATTTTAGGGCTCAGATATTTTAACCTAAAGCTACGAAACGTAGCACATATGTAATTTAAAAGGGAGAATGTGCGATTCAGAACAAATTTTGAAAATTTCATTTCATTAAAAATTAAGCATTTATATTTCTATACTACAATATTTTAAAGTTTCATTGTACAAAATAAATTTTACAATATATGAGTAACTATATGAAAAGTATGGAAAAATCATATTCATTATATAATGAGGGCTGATGAACAATTATCGAAATAAGTCTAAATGGTGTTTTCCAAATAAAATATACGGTTGATCCGCAGAGAACATCACCCCCTTGGCGCACTTTTCAAAACCGCTAATCTTCTTCGCTTAATCTACCGATTTCTTCGCTTAATCTACCGATTTCTTCGCTTAATCTACCGAAAGGAAGATATCCTCCAACGACAACATCGGTTTGCCGTATTTGGCGCTAAATATTTTTGGCGAAAAGAGGGTGATTGTCTCTCTTGTCGCAACAAAATATGCTATCATGAGATGACAGAAATTAACAATACATATTTATTAGCTTTATTTCTACTAATAATAATGATGAACGTGTATGTGTGACTAAATTTTGGTGCTCTGCAGATCAAACCATTTGACCTAAGGCTAATAAATTTGGAAAATATATAATTTAAAAGATGGAATGTGCGATTCATAATACATTTTGAAAATTTTATTTGATTAAAGCTTAAGCTTTGATATTTCTGCATGATTACATCTAAACATTTTAAATGCAAAATGCATTTTACAAAATTTCAAGTGTTTTTTAATAATAAAAAGTTAATATTAGTGAAGATTTTCTTAGTTCTGACAATCTTTTTAAAGGTATTATTTTGCCTAATTTCCAACCATAAATTAAACTGTTGTTTTTAAATTCAATAACATATTTTTTCAAGTATGAATACTCGAAAAATCGTATGATTTCCTATTAAAGAAGGACTTTGTTTATTATTAGTATATTTTAGTCAGTACAAGAAGGATAAATAAATGAAGTTATCATGTAGCTGTATTTAGAAGATAAATGAATCGGTTATTTAAATTTTTGATTGTACTTTAATGTCATGGGTTTGGTTTAATTTAAAAATGCTGATATGCAAATTAAAGGAAACATAAGAGAATTAAAATAACATGTATTTAATGCCAGTAATTTGACCAAATACTTTACCAGATTATCTAAATGATTGAAACGAAATGAAATATAATCCATTTTTACAATAGCCACAGGTTACTAAAAACTATTAACAATAAATAAAAAAATGAAATGACAGTCCACGAAAGTTAGTAGAGGAATTTAATAACATTTTAAGTAATAATATAGCACTGGACTTTAATCTTTCAGTGAAACATTCTTGAAACATTTTTCATTAACGTTATTTATCGCTAATAATATATTATATTAACCCTCCTAACTCATAAATAAAGGAGTATAATGCTTTAAAACTTTACGTGCCTTCTTCTACAGTGTTACTCTTAATGTCTGTAGAATTTGAAATTGCTATGATGAAAATTGCAAAATGTTATCTTTAAGGTCCCTGATTACCTTTAGTAGATTAAACCAGTTTGGAAAAGAAATACTGGTAAAAGTCCATCAACCTTTTGAAAATACACCTGCTTCCAAAGAAGCATTCATAATAATAATAATACAATATTGGTAAAAGCAGGTAAATAAATATATGCGATTAAAAGATATTGATGAATATTGCAATTTACGCGCATTGCCCACGCGATTTCGAGCTCAAATTATTCGTTGCCTTCAATTATTCAAAACCTCTTAATGAAAACAACATCATGTTCTTTCATCATAATAAATACGAAATAAAAATGGGATTTATATCCATTATACACGAATGCAATTATATAATATTAGACTCTGTCAATAAAGAATTGATCAAGGATTTTTGTAAAAAGTATTTTCAGCAGTGATAGAAATTTATTAGCAGAATGATTAGAATACAAAAAAATGAAATGCATAATCGTAGTTGAACTTTACCAGCTCCAAAATTTATTTTTTCATTGGAATTAAACATATCTTTCAATTCATATTTAATGGCATCTCTGAAAACATTTGGAGCAATCAGAAAGTTAATTGACATTGCTTTTAAATAATTTCCAAAGTAAAAGTCTTTAAAATTTTAGCTTAGTAATTAACTAATGGCTACTTCTTGTATAAGAGAATATAGACAGTGAACCTGACATCTTAGTCACTAAAAGAGAAAATTATTGTTCTTCTCTGTTTTTTTTAAAGATTATTCGTTAGTTCTATTTTTATCCGTGCCGATCACAGTGATTAGTTGAATAATGATGGAATAAGAACATCATTATTCAACTAATCACTGTGATCGGCAGTGATCAGTTGAATAATGATGACACCTATAAAAATAATAAAATAATATAAGCGTAACATGCATTTTTGTCTTTTCATTTTATTATTTTTATTTTTATTTCAGACAATTCGCTGATATTTTTATATCCTTAATAAATAAAACTCATCACATTTTTGACAACTTCTTGTGGAAAAAAATAAAGAAAAAATAATGATATTTTGCTTCCCAAAATTTTTTTCTTTCTTTTGTCTCAAGTTACCTATATGATAAAAATAATTAAATTCTAATTCCTCAGAAATGCCAATAAGTTCAATAATACGAGCCAATAAATTAAAAAAAGTCCTATCTGGCGGGAATTTTCTTTCGTGCGATCGATGCCTCTGCAGCTGATATTATCGATAGATAAATAGATAAGGGCTACAAGGGACTTTTATTTTTATCTTTCTAATAACCTTTCAATAGCCAGATAATATTATTGAATTTCAGAAATTCTTTTTTATTCTGTAAGTATGATAAACATGAATTGGAAATTTTTTTTAAAAAAATCGTGAGTAATATTTTTTCGTTAAAATTATCCAAAATGTAACTATTTTTGAGGTTAATATCATATTTTAAAAATATAAATTTCCATGCAGAGGAACTTTTGAAGATTATGAAGCCACGGTTTTACAACCATTTATTGTCCAACCGATAGACTGAGACTTGTCTTTCATATAAATGAAATCGAATCCAAACTTTATTACTGAAAAGACGAAAAGAGGGTTTCAACTCAAGCTTCACCGGATAAACCATGGTCCTCTAATTCTGCAAGTGGCCTTCAAGTTGCCAAAAATAATCATTTCCAATCAATGAGTTACTCAGTAGGACCAGCGGTCTCATTATACTCTATGTAAAAACAGATTATATCAATAAGGAATTTTCACTCTGACAATTCGGTTTCATGAAACAAAAGGACCTGAGTCATACTCGTAATATACCATCAGCTCTCCCAAGCTGAAGTTGTGACATATGACCAAGCCACGGGTTTACAACCATTTATTGTCCAACCAATAGACTGAGACTCGTCTTCCATGTAAATGAAATCTAAGCCAAACGTTATTACTGAAAAGACGAAAAGGGTTTCAACTCAAGCTCCACCGGAGAAAACATGGTTTGCTAACACTGCAAGTGGCCTTCAAGTTGCCAAACATAATCATTTCCAATCAATGAGTTACTCAGTAGAACCAGCTGCCACATTAAATTCTATGTAAAACAGCTTATACCAATAAGAAGCCTCCACTTTGATAATTCAGTTTCATGAAACCGTGGCATCTGAGTCTTACTCGTAATCTACCATCGGCTCTCTCCAGCTGAAGTTGTGACATATGACTATGTCATGGATTGTAGTCATTTATGGTCATACTGATAAAGTCATAAATCCAGGAAAGGTGATATCGCTGTTAGCAAAGACAGTATCAGCCTTTTCCTACCATAGCCCATTTAAGCAAAATTTTGCTTCATTGTTTGAACCTACACATTAATTGTAGTCCTACATTGATTCCTGTTTTTATTTTGCGCAGCGTTGCTTATTTGTTAACACTCACAATTACAGCATATATCCTTGTTGTAGGTCCTTAAGACTGTTGGCCTCTGCGTTTCCCATGGAGGGAGATTATGCCTGAAATTTAGTATCTTCAATCTTGAGACAGTAAATCTCTCAATATTTAATTCCCGTACGATTTCCAAAATGGATTGTCTCAAGCGTCTGGATCTATCATTCTGCGTTAAAATCTGTTGACAATAATCACGTTAGAAATTTTTTTCACTTGAATCACTTTTATAAAATCTAAATTCCTGCAGTGCATTTACTCTTTATATATATTGTTACTTTTTTAGCTTAGCGGGTCCGGATTGAACAGACATTACTTGAGCACAAACAAATTTATTTACAGCTATTTACAGAAAATTACAGAATGACTTGAGATGGGAAATCCTCAGATAAAAACAATCCAGCAGCCAACAGTCACTTACAGCGTAAATACAAGCCTTACGCCCAATGAAAACAGACTGCAAAACAGCTATCGTATAGCACAGCAAACAGTAAATCACAGCGAGCTCAATAACACAGCGTTAACAGCAAACGCAAACACAGCTCACTAATAACTAGCGAGAATCCGCTAGTCCAGCAAGACGCTTCACTTCCTTGAGTGATAAACTCTCAACTACTTAGTGATTGCTACGGCAACCCGTCCCTTATATAGTCCTTATATAGCCGAGCCAGCGCGCTCCCAAAAGCACGGGGAAGCAACGCGGCGCTTCACGTAAGATCCAGCGGCTACCAGACTATTCCTTTCGCCAAATCAAACTGGTATGAAACCCTTGTCAAACGTCGCCAAATTCAGCGTCCTTCTACGGCGCTCGCCCGCTTGTAAAAATATTTTATATGCTATACTTTATATTGCATCTGTTTATTTACGTAATGTTATTATGTGACTTTTGTCAACTCTTTTCATATCTATCGATAAATAGAATATTAATATTTGAAAACGAAATAAAAAGAATCACGAAAAAGATAAAAATTTTGTCCTTTTTATATCGGTTGCACATAATAAAAGGATTTTTTAGCATTCCGCATGAAGTGAGATTAAAATATTTCTTCGTCAAAAATTTAGATTCAGATTTAATAAGAAAATAAAAAGTAATTGAAATAGTAACTTATTTTGAAATAAAAAAGGAATAGAATAAAAAAAACAAAGCCATCAACGAATCAGTTAAAGATTTACCCTGGCAGATATGAAGATTTCAATTCAAATGCAATAATTAGTTATAACTTTTTATTCATGACTGAATTCATTTCTACAAGCATTTTTTTTTAAATTCGTAAATTATAAAAAGAAATCAAAAATCTCTCCAAAAGAATCAAATGAGTGAGATTACCGTCTGAGCATGTTTATTATTTCCATAACCATGTGAAAATTGTGTGAGTGGAATGAAAGAGTTTATAAAAGATTTAATTAAGTAATTTTTCAAACCATATTTAAAAAAAAATCATAGAAAGAGAGGGAAGATTTTTAAAACTGTATCTTATGCTTCATCGAATCGAAAAGGGTTTATTTAAAGCTTATAATTTTGATATGTAAATGTAAATGAACTATGAAAACTTTTCTTTTTAAAGAGTGTGTTCAGATTATAGGTTTGTTGATACCAATTTATTACACAAGATATAATTACTCAAAGGAATTTCAATAACTTTTAAGATAAAAGAGAATTCTGAAAATATATAATTTTCAAAAGAAATGAGCCTCTTTTAATTTTTTAAATTAGTATTTTAATTTTAGACAATCAAAAGCAAGAAAAAAGGAGCTATTAGTTTACAATGTATTCTATAATTGAATTTTTTCGTGCTTTTCTCTTTCTTTTGGGTTCTTTATAGAATAACATAACAAATTACTTATAAAATTCATAAAATTAAGAATTTAGACTGAATACATTTCTAGAAAATACAGGATAAAATAAGAAATTAACCAAGAGGTGTGGGAAACTTGTTTAAGGATTAATTTCAAATGGTTATTGTTTATATGATATAAATATAATAAAAATAAGATCTAATCTAGCCTTAAATAAGAGGCTGTAAAAACATGAATACGATGATTATGATTATGATGATAAAAAGTAGTAATTAACATAATAATTTAATATAAAATCGCTATTTTAACTCAGATTTATGAAAATAAATTTTTTTCATTTTAACTAATAACATGGTATTAAGTATCAAAGTTTAAAACAAAATTATCTTATTTGAAAAACAGCAAATTAAGTTGTTTTATAAAATCACTTAATTTACTATTTTGAATGATTGAATGAATGAAATATGAATATGGTTAAATGAATGATTGAATTAATGAAATATGAATATGATTGATTGAATGAAATATGAATATGATTGATTGAATGAAATATGAATATGATTGATTGAATGAAATATGAATATGATTGAAGGAATGATTGATGGAACGAAATATGAATATGACTGAATGAATGATTGATTGGATGAAATATGAATAGGATTGAATGAATGATTGATTGAATGAAATATGAAAATGATTGAATGA
>JAOUZG010041316.1:1625863-1648796 GCA_026289955.1 Argiope argentata | reverse complement strand
ATTGAATGAAATATGAATACGATTGAATGAATGATTGATTGAATGAAATATGAATACGATTGAATGAATGATTGATTGAATGAAATATTAATATGATTGAATGAATGATTGATTGAATGAAATATGAATATGATTGAATAAAATATGAATTAAGAATAATTTTTAATTTACAAGTGTGATGAATGTACTTAAATATTTGATGACTAGATTTGTATACATGTATAACGTAAGTGTATAATGCAAATGCTATGTATGCATAACATTATATATATATTCTTTTTTATACATGATGTTATATATTGTTCTTATGTATATGTCATATATTGTAATATATGTATATTGAAAATGCTATTATTTAAAACGAAGATGGGCAAAATTTTTAAAAGCAATCCTTGCAAAATTTGTCTGTTGTGAAATTTGTTATAATATCTTATAAAGGGTACTAAAACAGATAAGTTTTATGTATTGTGTATGATCATAAATTGTAATGCTCAATAATGTATTTTCAGTTAAGTCATGGAATTACTTTTTTACGATTCGAATCCAATGTAAGCTGTTGTATTTTATCTCTTGCATTATTTATTCATACACAAGATTTAACGTCGAAAACAAGCAACGTATGACTTTTACGGTAGCATTACTTAAGCATGTGTTATTTTTAAAAGAATTCTTATTTTTCTTCAATCAAAAAACGTGGGAATTATTCATGCTTTACTTAAACCTTTCAGTACTGTTTCAAATCAGTCAATTCTTTTGTTTGCTGCATTCAGAAATCCTTCTAAATCTTCTTAAAGATAAAATGCATTCGAATTTTACATTTCGTATTTTAGCTTTTTATTTTAGAGAAGGAGATAAATATATAGAGCATTGGCATTTAGGGAAATTGATTTTTATAAAAATTTTGTGGTGATCTTATTAGAAATAATTTATAAATGCACTACTGATATTTAGTAATTCCCATATTTGGAAATAATATAATTTTGGAACCAAATTACATATTAGCATTTTTAGAAAATAAATCAAAATATACATTTAAATAATTTTAGAATATTTTAAAATTTGTAAATGAAATAAATTTATGTAATTCGGTTCGATTTTGTTCATCAATGTTATGAAAAAACCTGGAATTACAATCAATGACAATTTGAAATAGCTAAAATGATGAATAGTTAAAAGGGTTCGCATACAGCATGGTATTAAATGTATGTCGTTTTGAATTATCTATCATATTCTTTTAAAGAAAATACAAAAACATAAACACACACGAACACACACAAACTTTAAACAAAATTATAAGAATTTTTTATAATTTGGTAGTAAAAACCAGAAGAACTTTTTAAAAAGATGTATTATTTACTATGTAAATAATTATTCCCAGCTGAATGATTTATTATTCTTAATGTGTTTAAAGATTAAAAACTGTAATAGTTGTGTATATTACACGAATTTTAAATTCAATATTCTGTTATTCTATGCTGTTAAATTCATAAAATGTTTTTCAGGTTTTATAACAAAATGAAGTCCGATTCATAGTTAAATATTTAAGCATTTGAACTTAAATTTCTTAAAAATCATTCAATATTAGTAATACAATTTTTTGATATTACATTCATGCAGCTAGTTTTGAATTTCAGAACGATACATTTGTGCCTATCTAAAAAGAATGAAAGCTAATGTTTAATAGATATAGTTATTTACAATGAAGCCTATTTATTATTATTATTTTTTAAACTGTTTACAAAATTTTTTCTTCATATATTGAAATTCAATGATAACGTTTAATTTTATATTATCTATATACATCTTTAATTCTTTGCTTACTCAATCACATAATTACAATGCCTAAAATTCAATTTTTTAATAATTTCCAATTTCTAAGCTTTTAACAAACTTCGAGCTTCTTTGATTTTAACAAATTCCCAGTTTCTTTTTTTCTTTATCTTTTGAATTCGAAATGACATTATTTAATCACATATTATCTATATTCGAATTTATTACAAAATTTGGACATTCGATTTCACCATAAAACATAATAATAAACATTAATAATTAACAATAAACATTCGAAATGACATTATTTATTCATATTTTTTCTATATACCAATTTATTACAAAATTTGGACATTCGTTCTTACAATAAAACATTATAATAAATATTAATAAATAACAATAAACATTCGAAATAATATAATTTAATCATATAATATCTATATGCCAATTTATTACAAAATTTGGACATTCGATCGCACAATAAATCATTATAATAAACATTAATAATTAACAATAAACATTCGAAATGACATTATTTAATCATATATTATCTATATGCCAATTTATTACAAAATTTGGACATATGATCTCACAATAAAACAGTAGTTAGCATAAAATTTGGTTTTTTTAGCACATTCCAAGTTTCTGTGCTTCAAAAAACAGTTTTATCATTACGTTTTTAATAAAAATTAAGTTGCTTAATTCACAGTTCTTGTTGGTTTGTCACGCATGTTCTTTTTAATTCACTATACATAAAATTAAAATAGCACATTGAAATTTTAAACAGAAATGTCTTTATTAAAATTATTGTACAATAAAGAGAATGCGATGTTAGTATGCTAAAGTGCAGATGAGCAATTAGACTAGCAAAAAATAATGTAGCAAATGGATAAGCATTAGCCTTTTAATAATTTTCTCTCTTTTTTAATTTTTACATTTAATTTTAAATACATAATTTCGTTAAAGTTTCATTCAAACAATTTTCCAAATTATATCTGAATTTTTCAAAGTTTGACTTAAAATTTCTTTTCTACATTTTCTCAATAAAACAAATGAAATGAAATAAGAGAAATTCAAACAGCCTTTCATTCATAATCCTATTAAAATGGAAATAAAAAAATATTTAAAACTTCTTTCCATATGTACATTCGAAAAATTAATAAACTTTATCCTTTTTCTTGACTGTCTGAAAAGCTGAAAACGGAAAAAAATATATCAGCAAATATTTCTACACATGGCAAATATAGAAGTAGGCGCTTTTCAAATCGTCTAAAACAGAAAACAGCATTCAGATTTGGAAATGAAGTAAAATAAAAACATTTCTTCGTCAAATACAAACAATCGGATTTAGAAAAAGTTAAAGAATTAATTCAGAGTTTTAAATTTGAAAAACTGAATAAACTATTTTGCAAAAGCAGAGAAATAGTGAAAAAAAATATTAGTAAAGGAAATTAAGGTTTGCTAATAGTTAGTTTTAGTCAAAGGGAATAACTAGTTATAATTTTTTTCGTGACGACACGAAATTCGACGAGGGTATTCAGAAATTCTTTAGTTACCGAATCGTATATTTACATCTTTTTAAAAGAATAAAATAAGCGTAATAATTGTTAAACTTAGTTTGTTATTTTAAATTTTAAAAGTATGTCATGGGATTAAAATTAGAATTTTTAAAATTATTTTACTTGTGTTGTTTTTTAAAAACATATTATAGAGAATAAATTTGAAAAATTCGAATTTGTTTAAAATAAACATTATATTAGGCATCTATTAATTATAAATTTATAGTTTGGATCTAAGTATGTAAATGAAGTTTTGAAAAATTCTTTTTAGTGTCTGCAGACATTTCAATGAGTCTTTTGTTCCTCTTACAAACAAGCATTTTACTTAAATTGAGAATATATTACTTAAATCGAAAAATAAAAAAAATATTTTTTAAAAAACTGATAATGATAAATTTCAATAGAAAGAATTATTATCTATGTAAATTTAAATTCTAATGTAGATAATAACATATGTATTTAAACACAATAAAAATTCAAATGTAAATTGTTTTTTCCTCATTAAAATTATATATACATGAATTTTTTATTTTTCAGATTTATTTCAAATATTATCTCAAAATAATTCAGAAACAACTGAATTTTATAGGAAAAGAAAATGTATTTAAATTTCATTGAACTGAAAATAATTATTGTATTTTGAATTCTGTTTTTCCCTCTTGAATGCAAATTATTGTCGTCTCTGTAAATGATTGCTTAAGTTTTATTAAATATTTAAAACTCTTATTATTAATATTTGAGAGTGAGAAATTCCTAGTTTCATTTATATTTTAAATTTAAAAAAAGTTATGCTTGATTTAAAATACACAAATAAATAAATATTCAAATTATCTTCACGTTTTTTAAAACAGAAGCGGAAATAGAAAATGAAGAAATTTGCAAACGATTTTTTGTATCAAATTTAATGCCTTTTTTTTACATATTTTCTAAAAAATTGCAGAGATTACTGAATAAAGATAATTTATTAGCTTTCTAAAATTTATTTACATTCTAGAATTTTTGAAATATTAATATTTCCATAAAAAAATTTTTGTTAAATAGAATGAGTCATAAAACTATTTTACTGAACTCCAGATATTAATAAATTAGATCAGTTTGTATCTTACAATAATTAAAAGTCTTTATTAAAAAGCTTTTAAAGATTGTAGCCAACTGGTCTAGATAATTTAACAATTACTTCTAAATTTCAATATTAAATAAAATTACTACAAACCTAATATTGTAATTATAATTGAAATAGGGAGATCATTAAGAGCTCATATGTCTTCTATTATCAAACTCACGTAATTTTTTAATGTGATGTACATATTGATTAATGATTGATTTTTTTTGTGCTAACGATTAAAGTTTTTTTTATTTATTTTAAGATATCATACAATTAATATTTCCAAATCCTTTCCTTCGTCACTGGTTATATTTTAATCTATATGATAGTGTTTTTAAACATTAACTCTGTGAATTTATTTACTTTTTATAAATTTTTATCATTTTTATCATTTATATCCTTTTTTTATTTAGCTTGACCTGTTTTATTGCCTTAAAAATGGAACTTATTATTCCTTTTTCAGTTATTTCCAGATGTTCTAAATTTTCCAAAATTATTCATTTGGTTATTTAAAAAATATATGTATATACTATTCTAATAAATTCAAAGTAGAATTTTCAATTGATAAATATTTTGAAAAAATTATGACTCTATATACCATTTATAGCAAAATATTATAAAAAATATTTTAAACGTTCAAATTATTCATAAAAATATGAATTATTATGAAAAAATAAAAACAGGAAAAATAATTAAATTGTGAAATAGTATTTTTTGATAAGAAATAAAAAATACATTTTAAATGTCTTTTTATTTTAATTTATTATTTTAAGTTCAAACTAAGCTGATTTTTTACTACTCTTGATTATCTTGATTTTTTGTTAGTTTGGCGTTTACAAATTTTAAATTCGTGAACAATAATTTCGTGAACTGTGTAATATTAAATAAAGAAATAAAATAAAAACAAATGCATAATAGTTTTTTCCATTTTTTCCATATTCACACAAAATGATGAAAAAGTCTAAATTTGATGGAAATGTCTTTTCTTAAATCTCAAAAGACAAAGTTAAGAAGTGAAATGCAACTTTATTTCACAATAGTAACAAACCAAAGCTGATTCGTGTCAAAAGTTTGGGGAGAAAAGTTGGGAAAAGTTTGTGACAAGTTCGTGATTCACTTTTGACCCAAACAGAAAGTTTCCAACAAGAAAGAATTTTCATGTGAGCGATCACAATGGACGAATCTTAAAAATGCACTTAAAGTGATTAAAATGCCAGAATATCAATCATCGCTGCTTTCAATGATTTCCCAGTCGGGTTTCCAAACCGATCGATAGACGGTACTAATGAAATCGGCTATTTTAACCAAAAGAGTAGTAGATTCTCATATAATTTGGATTATTCAATTCGTTATTACATATCGAGTATTTATTAACCGCTACCAGTAAAAATTCTATTGTTTTGAATGAGACTAAAATAATTTTAAGAATAAAATCTACATATATTTCAAATAATTTGCAAAAGAAATTATATAAAAAGCAATTTAATCTCCCAACTCCAATTATTGTACCGATTTCGCACATTATTATTACATTCGAAAGTTCAAGACATTTAGAAATGCCATTTGTGGTTCTATGTTTTCTAACATGTTACATTTTTGTTCAGGACATATCAACACCAATAACTTCCTTTATCGTCTATCCCGACTCTGCACCGTTCACAATTACTGTATAGATTTTGCCAACTTTTATATGATATAAAATTCTTGACGTCTATTAACTTTTTAATTGGTTGCATAATCTTTAATATTTCTTTCGCTGTCGAGAAACATCAAGATATAAGATTTTGATAGCAACACCAGTCTTAAAAATTAGGTTTATTTCACCAATTAAATTCGCTAATTAGCATTCGTATGAACTCAATTAAAACATTCTATATTTACACTAGTAGCACACAAATATTGTACAATATTGATAAATATCCGCAATATTGTTTAATATTGTAGTACATTGTTTAAAATCATATAATATTACACAATATTGTATAATATTATGCATCAGGATGTGCTACCTGGGTACTTTGTAAATGTAATTTAAGATTGATCTTTAAAAAAGTGTCATAAGATAAAGTTCAGATTATTTCAAAATTCATTGGTATTATGAAATTACTCTTAGCAAATCTAATGTTATGCAAATATTTCATACAAAAGCTTAAGATGCTTTGAAATGTCATTAGTTCTTCTGTTTCCCATAATGTCACAGGAAATCTCAACACCAATAATTCCCTTCATGTTCTATAAACTTCATAATTAGTAGCAAATACTTTAATCTGTCTTTGGTTTTCGAAAGAGATTTCAAAATACGATCTTGGAACAACCCCAACCTTAAAAACTAGGTCGATTTCACCAATTAAATTTGCCAATTTGCATTTATATATACCTAATTAAAAATTGCATGTTTACTTTGTTAGTATAATTTACGTTTGATCTTAAATTTTTCATCATAAAATAAAGCTCAGATTATTTGAAAATTCATCGTCATCATAAATTTACTTCTATCAATAAAAACATTACACACATAATCTGCTTTCTAAGTCAGGAAGTATTAATTTATTTTAATATATTGTTATAAATAGATAAAAAAAGAGAGAAATAAAAACATAAAATGCTAAAAATAAAAGAAATAGTTCCTTTTTCTGTGAAAAGTGTTAATTATTATTTCAAATTATAATGTATTCTGAATACCAATATCCCTCTGATCTTTACTTTAGAAAAATTGTTTAAAAAGTTATAAATAATTTAACATTTTTGCGAAAAAAATAATAGAGAGAGAGAAAGAATAATCGAAAACTTTGAAGCAAACTATATAAAAATATTTTTATTAATATTTTAGTATTCATATGATTAATGAATTACTACTTTTAGTAACTAGCTTTTCAAATTGGTTAGATTATTTTGAAAAATTTCAATATTACTTTGAACATATTATTCACATGAGAAACAATTTTTATTGCTCTATACCAAATTTAACTTAAAAATAATTCACTTTCATTTTTATTTTAGAAAAATGTTTAGAAAGCTGCAGTTAATTTAAGATTTTGTGAATAATAATAATAATAATAATAATAAACTAAAGCAAACAATAATTAGAAAATAGAAGCAGATAAATTGAGGCAAAATACAAAGTAAGTGCGATAAAGTTAAATAAAAAGAAACGCATAAAAATACCTTTAGTGTAAATTTTCTGTATATTGTATAAGCGATTTACCATTTTTAGTTCTTGTAGTAATTAGTTTTCAAAATTGATTATCTTTTATCAGGCAAAATTGTATGTATTATATTTTTTATCATATTATTTATACAGAAGCAATGTTTAAGATTCTAAATCACAGTCAAATTAGTGAAATTTTGAGAAAAACTACAATGTATGGTGTTCCAATTTCAGAAGAAACTTTTTAAATTTACATGTATGAAGTTTTCTTATCAGGCGCTTAGGAAATATATCGTCCATTTATACAGAAAATTTAAGCCAAACAAAAAAAAAAGATTATCTTTGCATAAATTTTCTTTTGGTTCTCAATTAAACTATACAACCTTTTCAAGATAAATTCTAATTCTGACATAATGCAAAACAACGGTTTATATCAATAGTAAGTATATAAATATTATTTATTAGAAACTACATGTTTAATCTATTGAAAAATTCTTTTTTATTATTGTCCTTGATATTTCATTTTTTTGTTCAAAATATACAATGTAATTGGTAAATACAAATCTAATTAAATACAATATCAATTTAAGAAGAATCGGACAACACGAAAAAAGTTTATATATTTTAAAAGGTTTATATTTTTTATCGACATCAAAAGAAAAGTGAATATAACGTTTAATTTTCCTTTTTAATAGCCTTTAAAGTTTCGACATCATTTTTTAATCATAAAAAATGAATTAAAACTAATTTTGATATTATATTGATGTAAGCTAGCTTCTAAGGACATCGGAATATTTAACATTGACAACAAGGACTACTGTCTGCTTATTGTTTAAAATATATTTTATAATAACTTTAAAATAAATTTAAAAGATATTTTCCATGGGATTTCATGAATGAATAATGGGTTTTATTACTTCCATTCAATAGATTATATTTTTATCTTAAAAGAACAGATATAATCAAATTTTATGTAATTAATCCAGTTTTAGAAGGTTCTTGTATATACGAGTGGATATACAAGAACCAAACTAAAATATACCATTTGGGGATTTTGCGTTGTCAGTTAAAACATTCATCTTCTTGATTTTATATATAGATATAACTTATTTTTTATAGTTTTATGCTGTTGTTTTTACTAATGGTACTTGCCATGGACAAGCCCACTAATGCATCACGGTATTTAAGCCGAAATAAGCGTCTCTTGTTTGAAGTAGCGCCAACAAGAGCCGAGAGTACGATTTTAGCTACAGACTCCTTACATTCGTTTGTACTGCCCCTTTTTACAGGGAGGCACATTCACACGCCTCTTAGATAGAGAACAGAAGAACAACCTTGCCCTTACAGGGACTAAAACCCAGTTTACGAAGATACCTCTGTACCAGGACGCCTGCTTAGTAATTTCATGAAACGTAAGTTGGGCAATTTGCATATAAAAACATTCATCATGCATTCATTTCATCGTAGTAAGACTTTCTACCAAAAAGAAAATAATAATAATTTATTCATTCAGAGGAATTAAGTCATTAAAAAATCGAATTATTCTTGTTTTTTTTCCCCTTTTCACTGCACTCTTCGCATATAGAATGTATAGAATGTCCCGTACAGATGCGTATAGAATGTCGCGTATAGATGAATGCATTTAAGAGATTGGTAGTCGGCTTTCTGACGTAGAGGTAGCGCTTCTTCCTCGTGTTCTGGAGTCCCAGTTCGGGCTGTCTTCTGTGTGCTATCTGTGAGATGTGTGACTGTGCCTCCCCTCCCCTGTAAAAAGGGGTTGTGCAAGCGAATGTGATGAGTGTGTAACTAAGTCGTACTCTTGGCCCTAGTTGACGCTACTTCAAAAACAAGAGACACTCCTTTCGGTTTAAATCAGCTGCTGTATCAGCGGGGGGCTTGGCTAATATGACAAGTGCCATAAGTAGCAACAATAACATTGATCAATATTAGAAGAAAATAATTTAAAATATACTTAATATAGTATGCTCTAAAATATATAAACTGTATTATTGAGATAATAAATATTCTGAAAGATTACAATGCACCATTTTTTTGTTAATAGTGTGTTGAGAATTAATTGCTCTAAAAGCTCTTGCACAGCGAATTTTGGCTCAAACTACCAAATAATCCTCAAAATTTCTGAAAAAATATTTCATAAATTTAACATAGATATTACGGTTGTGTTATATTAATAATATCGTATTTGCTATAGTTATTGTAAAATATTACCATCTTAATAAATTCGAATGCCATTAATAAGATAGGTCATATCAGACTATCCGACCCGCTCAAAGACGCATGGAATGAACCATAAAACCGAACGACCAGACTGCCGCAACAGCAACACTACCTGAAACTGTGGTTGAGTCCTAATGCCCATCACCTGCCCCGGTACAACCCTTTCCGCAGTAAATAAGCCATTTCAGTTATATTCAAAATAATTATTGGGTTTTGAGATTATATGATTTTGAATTTATATATTTCACTTTTTAATGATGTTATTTGAGAGTCAGCCTTTCACATCAGCTACCAGGCGTATTTTCGAGTCAATTCGTAAAAGGAAAGCCATACCAGATTTTCGAGACCATGAAGGCACTCGTATTTAAAGCATTAAACCGGACCTCCACACCAGCAATACTAGAGGGAACTTTTGCTGAGTCTATGAGATGTGTGGTGGATAGCGCTAGGCCCGAACTCCCAATCTTTTGGTTAGTAGTCGAGTAACGTACCGATCAAGCAAAAGGGACCCTTCAGCTCGAAGAATATTATCTGGCTTATATAACATTCACCACATAATCTTCCACCCGTGAGCCAGTGGATTAGACGAGCGATACCTATAAGAGGTTTTGTTAACAACTGTCGTATTTTAATGCGCTTCTAGGCCTTGGAGTCGCCGATAGAGGGCGTCACGACAGGTGAACGAAGCTACGCGCGAAGGTTGCGCTTATCCAAGGTCGGTCGCCGGGTTACCATTATGGGATGTGTAGCGGATAGCGCTATGCCCGAACTGCCAATCTTATGGTTAGTTGCCGAGTAACATACCAATCAAGCAAAAGGGACCCTTCAGCTTGAAGGATATTATCTGGCTTATATAGCATTCCCCACAAGTCCTGAAGGCAATAATCGGTGGCTGTACAACCCTTTCCGTTGGAAATAAATCCTTTCATCGACGATAGGAACCAAATCCTTACCTATTTGTGTACCCTCCGGGGTGGTGAGCTCCAACTACCATGCCGAAAGCATCTCCTCCTCATTTCTAAATGCCCTCGGGTGAGGATTAATTACCTTAATAAGTAAATGCAAGTTATAAAAATACGGACAGTAAAAAAAAACTACGCGCAGGACAACAAAAACACTGTTTTTACTTGCAAATTTCTAATTGCAAGTAAACAGAAAAAAAATCTCACAGTGCAACTAGCAACAGCTTTCACTCTGCAATAAGTACTCCTAATAGAATATGAATCCCCTTTTGAGAGCTTAGCCTTTATAAGCTCTCGGCAATGCATGTAGTTTTCTTGATGTATCAGGCAATAAGATAAATGTTCAAATAATCCACCATTTAGTTGGATAGTGTAAACATTTTCTTCTTTCGTCTTCCATTTCATACCTATTTTGAGGAATTAAATGCATCCATAACTGCATGTACAAAACCATAGAAGGTTCCGGAAATAACTGTCAAGTAGTATATTTGGCCAATAAATATTTTAGATTATCACAATCTTGTGTTTCTTCAATTCTTGTGCCAGTCAAACAACTTTCTCATAATGCTTCCGACTATTGCTTGTAATGCAAAGCTCTACATGTCATTAATATTTGTCTCTATAATCCTGGAAAATCCTGTATAAACTAGACACAGCCATTGTTGAAAACACTCACTACTAAGTATTTAAAGAAAATTGATTGCATTAGGAATTGGAAATGATAATTTTTTAGGAAAAACTTTTAAAGAAGAATTAAGCGAAAAATAAATGATATCAAAAGTTTTTATAAATGGTATCAAGATAGCTTTGCCGTTCTCTTAAAATATATTAAAGGAAATATAATATTCAAAAAAGTATTTAAGTCAATTCTTACTTAGGTAAGCAAAGGAAAAAATTATTTTAGTTTTTTCTTATTAAATGAATACAATTAATATAAATAATTTATCCAAAAATTATTTATTTTTGCAAAAAAAATGCAGTTGTATTTTTTACCTTCACGTAAAAAATATTGAAATTTTTTCATTTTACCGATTGAGCTGCTGCCTGTGGATTTCAATTTTCATTACAAACTGCTAAAACTCTTTCTATAGTGTTAAAAATTAATTAATGAATTAATAATTAAAAACTTCCTTAACATCAAATGTCATCCACAACAAGTTTTAAAAAATGTATTTGAATCAACGTGGATAAATAAAAACTATTTTGTTAACGATTGAAAATTTGAATAAAATATGTAAATATATGAAAGGATATAGAATATTAAAAAAAAGAATATAAAAAAATTAAAGTCGATTCCGACTTAGTTCAACAAAGAAATATTTTATTTTAATTACTTTTTATGAAATAATTGCAATCAATATAAATAATTTATCAAAAAATTCGCAAGAATTTAACACGTATTCGTCATTTTCACTTGAAAAATACTGAAATCCTTGCATTTTACCCATTGAGCTGCTGCCTGTTTATTTCAGTTTTTCTTACAAACTGCTAAACCTCTATTTAAAGTATTAAAAATTGATTAAATTTAATTAATAAATGAATATTTTAAAAAAACTTAAAAGCATCAAAATCATCCACTACAAGTTTTAAAAATGTATTTGAACTTCAATGAATGAATAAAAAGTATTTTATCAACAATTGAAAATCTGAACAAAATATAGATATAAGAAGTGAAAGCAAACTTTAGCTTCAATTACTAATATAATAAAAGCTAATTATTAATTTTTTTACTTTTTTTCTAATTAACTAATATGTTAATTTTTCACTTTTTTCCCCTAAACTTTCATAATCCATTTTTTTAAAAAAAATATTCTTTTCTTCTAGAATAATTTCTCAAATCTTTATATGCCTTTGATGAAATATTAATAACCATGTCTGCTAACTTTGAACATAATTCCTTTTTATTGCATTTATGAATGTAAGTAGTAATTAAATGAAATTTCTGTACATGAGAAGATAATAATCCAATGATTTCCTTCATAACTTAATTCTGATGAGATTAACGAATCCTGTCATAACTTTTTTGTCTGCATAGTATTCATAACTTTATTCATTAGCTAATTAATTTTATTACTACCATTAACCATAATGAATATACATTAGAATTAGCTACTAACTGCAACCGCTACTATGCGAAGAATTTTTTGTTTGAGGGTCCACGAAAGGAATAAATTCTTAAATTACCGACTTCCACCACTTACTGGTTATTCTGAAATATGACTAGCCCAAGAGACTTTACGGCTAATAAGATGCAACTTAAAAGTAAAATTTTTTAAAAAATAAAATGAATCTTTTCTATGCATCTAATTACGTTTATTTTATTATTATATTACGTTGAAGTAATTATTATGTCTATTATTTTCTAGAGAAGAAAGTGGAAATCATGTCTGACGTTGATACATGATTTCATGGCTTTTAAGAATACATTAATATGTTGTTTTCTTTTTGACAATGAATGTTATAAAAATAAAGTAAAATTGTTTCGATATTTTATTGATGATTATCTTTTCCTAAAATTAATAGATTTTGAATTGAAAAAAGCATTGATGGTAACGATATTAATGACCATATCATGACAATATAACGCTATCAATGACCAGATACCAGGTACATTAACACACTATGCAAGACATAATTTTCCAATAGTTCATAAAATTAAATTGACATTATATCGAAGTTTGTACTTTTACAAGATACAAATAACATAATCAATAATCGAATGAACATAAGTTGCCTTTCCAAATACCAACCAAATTTGAATATAAATTTCACAAACTATTTTTATTACAAATCCGCCCTTAATAATGTCCTCTAACTATGCATTTCTTATAGGTTTTATATTACTTTTTTCGGTACTTACGCGTTATATCGTCCACCTTTATCGCCAAATTTGAAATCATCGCCAATGAGTTACTAAACCGCCAATTATGGCAATCCATCATTGGTGTAATCCGTTGATCTTAATTCCAAAATGTAAATCCGTTGACAAAAAGTTACTAAACTTTTGGCGATCGTTGGCGAAGACGGTATAATAGGTAAGTTCCCCTTTTTCTTATCGACATAATTTGTTGTGATAACCTTTCTGTTACCAGAAGAACTTCTGGTAACTGGCTCTTCAGAATGGTGAAGTCACCAACGTACTTGAAATTCCTCATCCGCAAGATTGAGGTACCTTCGGTAGGATAAGTATAATAAGGTTGCTGACTCTCTCTTTCATTTAATATTTTTTATGACGGAAAAATTAAATTATGGATGATTTTTTTAGATGGATTTCGTCTGAACTCAAATGAAAAATCCTTTAATTAGGGGTTATGAGTAGATTTCAGCTTAACTTTTGTTTATCAATGAATCAAAATAATACAAGAGTTATTATAAAGCGATATAGATAAGGATTATTAGTACAAATTAGGATAAACTAATTTTTCTGATGTGTGCTTATTCTGCAATATTTACATAGATATTTAAATGATATACTTAAATCAAAGAATTCCTTCCTTGGAAGTGTAGTAGAATTCCTTAATTGGAAGTGTTGCAGAATTCCTTAATTGGAAGTGTAGACTTTCGGTTCCTGGAAGTGTAGACATTCTGTTCTTGGAAGTATTTCAAAATTAATTTCTTGGAAATGTTGCAGAATTCCTCTATCGGAAATGTTGCAGAATTCCTTTATTGGAAGTGTAAACATTCCGTTCTTGGAAGTGTAGACATTCTTTTTTTAGAAGTATTTCAAAATTCCTTTCTTGGAAGTGTTGCAGAATTCCTTTCTTGGAAGTGTTGCAGAATTCCTTTCTTGGATGTAGACATTAAGTTCTTGGAAGTGTTGCAGAATTCCTTTCTTGGATGTAGACATTCAGTTTTTGAAAGTGTTGCAACGAAAGGATATTCAGATTTTTTGAATCTAATTTGGTGAATGTTCAGTCCAATTTCCACTTTTGAAAGTACTAACATTCCTTTGCTTGCAGCAAGGCTGAATTGATTTTCTTCAAAATTATAGTAAATATTAAGTAAAATCTTTCGTCAACATTTTTTTTCCGTTCTCAAAATATAACCAGGGTGAATAGTTTCCTGTAATTATCCCCCCTTTTTCTATATTTTCTCGAGTTTTAATGATTGAAACAGTACTTAGCTTGATGTAGTATCTAAATATATTTATAATACATCAATTATACATATTTAGATAAAACATCAATTTATACATATTTAGATAAAACATCAATTTATACATATTTAGATAAAACATCAATTTATACATATTTAGATAATACATCAATTTTGTTTTCCTTTAAAAGTAGGAATGGTGTTTCCGAGTCAGCTCTGGCCTTCTTATTCGGTCTTCTCCGGTCACATGCTTCCCCGGCCGCATAAATTTCGGGACCTTGTGTATGCATGAGAATGACTCACATGGCATTGACGAGAAATGCTTACGAGTATTGATCGTTGGCGAGAAATAAGCATTGAATCGATCTAGTGAATATGTATTTGAAGCATTTTTTTACAGATTTAATGAAAAATTTGAGCAAGAACTGGCACAGAATAAGTTATGGAGTATCATTGATTTAATTCACTACAGTTACGATCTATTGCGCTTATATATATGAAAGTACATACAGAAAGACGGCAAACCTTTTTACGAATTCCGTTTTAAGTCTGATACAGAAATACACTTCAGATGAGAATTTCATGCAAAGTCTCATCCCTCTAGTTGTTTATGTTTTGTCTTTATCGAGTTCGGTCTCTGCAACAGGGCTAGAATTCAACTAAATGGATTCCATTCAGAATTCAATAGAAAACTGCAAAGGTTTAGTGTGTATACCCCGAATTTCATTTATCTAGATAAAGACATGTTTGAGTTTTGATATTCGTAAAAGTTGTCTGATTTCGAATTCTCAAATTATTGCTATATTTTTCCGGTACTTAGGATCCATAAAAGATCATAACATGCAATTTTACTACTTTTCGAGATACTACTTTTAAAATACTGACAAAATCACAGATTTTTTTTTTGAAAAAATAAACCTCTATGAGCTTTTAAAGTTAACCATACACAACAAGTTTGCTAAGAGACGATTAAATATTTGAAGAATTATTTACGAAACAATTTAACTTTAAGAGACCATGTATATTATATTTTTTATACAAAAGTAGTAATGTTAAAGAATTTCCTAAATAATAATAAATGTTTATATATGAGTGAGAATTAATGTATAATAAATTTATATTAATTGATAAGAGTTACATTTAATTGTTTCTTATGAATTTCACTGATTATATTCCAACAATATTTATAATATTTATAAATATAACATGCATAATATTTATATAAATATAAACTAATCATGCAAAAGAGACTATTTATAATATTCATAAATATAACGTAAATACTATTTAGATAAATAAAAATTAATCACGCAAAAAGTAACTATTTATAATATTCATAAATATAAAATAAATACTATTTATGTAAATATAAATTAATCACGCAAAAAGAGACTGTTTATAATATTCATAAATATAACATAAATACTATTTATATAAATATAAATTAATCACGCAAAAAGAGACTATTTATAATATTCATAAATACTATTTATCTAAATATAATTTAATCATGCAAAAAGGGACTAATTATGATATTGATAAATATAACATAAATACTATTTATGTAAATATAAATTAATCACGCAAAAAAGAGACTATTTATAATATTCATAAACATAACATAAATACCATTTATATAAATATGAATTAATCATGAAAAAAGAGACTATTTATAATATTCATAAATACTATTTATGTAAATATAAATTAATCGCGCAAAAAGAGACTATTTATAATATTCATAAAAATAACATAAATACTATTTAGGTAAATATAAATTAATCACGCAAAAAGGGAATATTTATAATATTCATAAATATAACATAAACATTATTTATGTAAATATAAATTAATTACGCAAAAAGAGACTATTAATAATATTCATAAATATAATATAAATACTATTTATGGAAATATAAATTAATCACACAAAAAGAGACTATTTATATTATTAATATATGTAATATAAATATAAATTACTCACGAAACAAGAGACTATAATATTCATAAATATAACATAAATAACATTTATATAAACATAAATTAATCACGCGAAAAGAGACTACTTTCTGGCATTTTATTTCTAAGCTATTTCTTTACTTGTGAATCTAGAAATCTCATATTCTATCTAAGCTGGTAGCGGAACTGCAATAATAACTATTGCATCTTCAGCAAAACTTGGAACAGGAAGTTTGGAATCAATCGAAACTTTCGTCTCGTTCATTGTATTATTTATTAACGCATCAGATTTCACATCAGTAGCGAGCATCTAATGTTTTCTGTATTATCATTATTTACGAATACCTTATTTAAAAAGCACTTCCATTCTTCTTCGACGAGAAGAGACAAGAGAGATATGCAATTATTCATGCATAACTCAACGAATTTTGAACATTTATTTGCATGAGACAGCGTTATTTTCCTTTCTGTTTATTTCATCAGGTGTTGTAAATCGTCTGCTCCGTTTCTGAGATATAAAATTGTTTAGAACAAATTAACTTTTTGGTTTTTCATATAAAAATGTTTTTATTGTAGAATACTACATGTTCCAACAGTTTTCGTCTGCCATTAAATATTTTTTCGCTCTACTGCTGCAGAATAAATCGCAAATAACTGCATTTGTTGGAAGGTAATGTGATTAGTTGAGTAATTCTGAGACAATGCATCTTATTTTTACAAATTGGATGTTCATTATGGAATTTTATGGAATTAATGTAACAAAAATAAAGTAATAGAAAGATGGTAAATGCAACTAAATGATTGCTTATTGTGTGTTTAGGAGCGATTGCTTTTCTCATATAATCCAAATGTAATTACTTTTTCCTTGGGAGAAAATTGAAACAAAAATTATTTATTAATAATTTCTACTTAGGTCAATGAAGAAAATTTCATTTCAGTTTATTTTTGTTAAGTAATTACATTTAATATAAATAATTTATCGAAAAATGTTGATTTCTTCAAGAATTGAACCCCCATTCTTCACCGTCACTTGGAAAATATTGAAATCCTCGCATTTTACAGATTGAGTTACTGCCTGTTGAATTCAATTTCCATTACAAACTGCTAAAACTCTATTTAAAGTATTAAATATTAATTTCATTTAATGAATGAATTAATATTTGAAAATATGTATTGACGTTAATTGTTATCCAAGTTTTACCAAATTGTATTTGAACTTCAGTGTATGAATAAAATGTATTTTATTATATATATATATATATATATATATATATATATATATATATATATATAAATATATATTTAAATATTTATAATGATATGAAATTTTTAACTGGGATTTAAATAAATGTATAATAAATAGCCATAACGTTCTGTAAAAATTTTAATCAATTTCAGGCATTGAGTAAAAATCAATAAAGCCATTAAAGAAATGAAAAATAAAGTCCAGGTCAAATAATCACTGAAGTCATTAAAACAGTTATTTTGTTTGCTTAAAGTTTTATATCTATAAATGAAAACGATATAAAAATTAGGTCAGTTCCTACTTAGTTCAACAAAGGAATATTTTGTTTTAATTGCATTAATTAAATAATTGCAATTGATATAAATAATTTATCAAAAAATTCGCAAGAACTAAACACGCATTCTTCACCTACAAGTCAAAAATACTGAAATGCTTACATTTTACCGATTTAGCTACTGCCTGTTCATTCAATTTTCCTTATAAACTGCTAAAACTCTATTTAAAGTATTAAAAACTGATTAACTTTAATTAATGAATTAATATTTTAAAAACTGTGTTAATATCAAGATCATCCATTACAAGTTTAAAAAAATTTATTTGAACTTCAATGAATGAATAAAAAGTATTTAATAAACGATTGAAAATGTGAACAAGATATAGATATATATCTAAGCACTGAAAGCGTTTAGCTTCAATTATTAATATAATTAAAGCTAATTATAATTTTTTTAATTTTTTTCTAATTAACCAATTTGTTAATTTTTCACTTTTTTTCTAAACTTTCTAAATCTATATTTTAAAATATATTCTTTTCTTCTTGAATAATATCATAAATCTGTAAATACCTGTGATAAAATATTAATAACTATGTCTGTCAACTTTACATAATTTCTTTTATACCTAATAACATAATTCCTTTAACATAATAACATCATTCCATAACATAATTCCTTTAATTTCCTTTTTAACATAATTCCTTTTTATTGTTTTTATGAATGTAAGTAGTAATTAAATGAAATTTCTGTACAATTTCTATACATGAGTATCAATAATCCAATGATTTCCTTGATAACTCAATTCTAATGGGATTAACGAATCATGTCATAACATTTTTAAGCCTTCGTAGTATTCATAACTTTATTAATTAACTATATTTGAACAAGATATATAAATATATATAGAGAACTAATAGTAGGAGTTGAAAAAAAGAAAATAAATAAATTCTATAAATATAATAAAAACATAGGATTACTAAATAATGGGTATAAGTAATAAGAATATAATCCATTCGATGCAGAATTGTTTCATTACTCTGAATTTAGCCAAATATGAAATCTAGTTTTCAATTGATTTATCCTAATTTGGCGGTTGTTTCGATTCTAGTAAAAATCACTTAACATTCGTCAATCCAACTCTCATTATAAACGAAGGATTTATTATTCAGATAATTAGTTATTGGAAGTTTAATTACAAAAGATAGAACTTCGTAATAATACGTGACAAAATGACGAGATTTACCGGGAAATGGGTAATGATATCTCTTTGTTCTCAATTTAAAGCAGAAAACAGTTTCTGATAAATTCGAAACAACGAATTAATGTGGAGATAATTTGTCGTGGTATATTATTATTTGTAATTCTGTAACTGTTAAAGAATGGCATCTGAATTTTCTATATTTATCGAAATTGTTATTATTTGCGAAAAATTTCGAATGTCATTCGTTTTTACATTCAATAACTTAGTATATTTAAGTGGAGTTCATATAAAATTTGAGTTAAAATGTTGAAACTATGATTTTATACAAGGTAAACAAAAAAGTTATTATTGTTTTCAATGGCCCAAAAGAACATGACATATGAACAGCGTAACCTATTGTTATTCCTCGAAGTAATCACCATCGGCATTCAGCTCTTTCCGCCAACGTGTCTCCAGTTGTTCAATCCCCTTGCGGTAAAACTCGGGGGTGTGGGACGCGAAGAAGTCCGTGAGAGCTTAGCGCACGTCTGCTACATTGGTGAAGGATTTACCACGAAGATGGTTCTTCAGGGAATGGAAGAGGTGATAATCTGGTGTTGAAAGGTCAGGTGAGTAAGGATGATGGTACATAGTCTCTCGACCAAGTCGCTGTAATGTATTCCTGGTCAATTGTGCGACTTGTGGCCTCGCATTATCATGCAATAACAGTACAGCCTTTCGATTAACCAGTCCTGGCTTCTTCTGATGGCAGTACTCATAGCAATTGGAACTGTTGTACACGTTCCAATTGCTATGAGTACATGTCCAATTGCTATGAGTCCAGGTCACCTGTGCGACATGTGACCTCGCATTATCATGCAATAACAGTACAGGCTTTCGGTTAACCAGTCATGGCTTCTTCTGATGCAATGCTGGTTATACACGTTCCAATTGCTATGAGTACAGGTTCTCCCGACCTTAGTATTTGAAACCAATACCTTGCGGTACGTTATCACCAGTACTATCCCCTAACGCCTGAAATATTCGACGACTTGATGCAGCAGTTGATAAGCCCACTTCGAAGTCGTAAAATAACATCCCCGAACCAGCTCCTTCGATACGTCCATTTCGCTTCGCTACTGTACGAGTTCCGATTGATGAATGTGAGCAGTGGGCCTGCGTTTATAAAAATTGATATTCCTATTATCGACTGACGTTTTCTCAATCACGTCATGCACGAATTTGCATACTTGTTTTCACTTCTTCCAATGGAAACGCGCAAACGGTAATAACTTTTTTTTTTACTTTATAGAATCACATATGGAATTAAATTTTATATAGTACCGATATTTTCTGAGCCAGGAAAATGTGTCTTAAATTATAAATTACATAATAATTTGGGAATAGGAGAAAGAAAAATTTTATCAATGATTCCCCGACCGTCCCTAAGGTACACAGATAAAGAATACTGAGTGACCAAACCTCCGCAACAGTAGCACTGACGGGAATTGAGGTTAAGTCCTAAGAACAGTCACTGGCCACGTAAAAACCTTTCCCATAGGAACTGCGTTCTCTCAACGATGAAAGGAGCCAGATTAACTACTTATTTATTATCTCGTCACCCGGTAGGTAACGATATCTCGTCACCCGGTAGGTAACGAGATTCGACCATAATCTCATTGTTATTGATTCAAGCATAATTATTGCCCTCGGGGTATATAAGAGAAAGTGAAAGGTGAGATGAAATACTTTAAAATAAAATTTTACTTTTAATTAAAAATAATTGTTTTAAATATTTAATCCTATATCCAATACAATAAAAATATAAAGAAAAACATTAAAGTTCATGTTATTAGCGTTATTAAAGCAGGCTTCATAAGCAAGAACTGTTTCTGTAAAAAAGCAAATTTCATCCAGAAATTATTAATTTTTATATGAATGTAGGGGTAAATATCAGCTACAAATTATTATTTTTTGTTTACTTTTGTAAAGTTTAATATAATTTGATATTATTTAAATATCTCTGAAATGCGTCATAAATTTTTCAAAACATATTTTTAGATTTTTTCCCCTTGATCTCCGTTTGTAAAAAAATAAACAAAAACCATAAAATATATTTTTTCAAACTCTTGAAACAAAAGAGTTTAAAGTATTTATCTTCCATATTTAAGTAAAGAATAAACACAAACTGGTTTCCATTTCTATAGCTTACAGAGTTTTGTTTTCTTACTCTTAAGCTTTTAAATCTAGAAAGATAAAAAAAAATAATTCTGACAAACGTGAAAATATTTCGCGTGAAAAAGTTAAATTCGATCAACAATTGTCATTCTGTGTTGAGCGTTAAATGAACTGACGCTATTTCTTCTAGGGAAAATAAAGATATTGAACGCATAAAAAAAAGTAGATATGGTGGAAAGTAACTCTCAAAATGTATAAACAAACTTAGAAATAACTTTAGAAGAATTAAATAAAAGATTCCTAAATAAGAAAGGCAAGTTAAAAAAATTACAGATATCAGAAAAAGTATCTCGATTCAAATGGAGTTATAAGTTATTAGTTATTTTTATGAAGGTAGCTTAAACACCTGAAATTTTTCTTTACCTTTTTTAAGATTATAAACATATATTTCACAGATATTTTATTTAAAATATCCAATGAAATTATTATAAGAGCTGTATTATATTTTCATATAATGCTTAAATGGTATAACTGCGATGTTTTTTTTTTGGTACTTACGTATTAGAGCGTCCAACTTTATCGCCAAATTTCAAGTCGTCGCCAATGAGCTGCTAAACCACCAATTATAGCAATCCAGCAATGGTGTAGTCCGTTAACCTTTATCGCCAAATTTAAATCCGTTGCAATGAGATTCTAAACAGTTGGCGAAGACGGTCTAATATATAAGTACCTGTTATTTTTATAAATCTTTAGCTGAACTCTATAATACTTTGCTATTGTCAGAAATTTATGTATTAAATATATGCAAGTGAAAGTTTTATACTAAATGCTACATTCAATTAAAATAGTTATTTAGTTAAATATTTACATTTATATCATAATATTTACATTTTAAAAACCATAAATTATAATTATTGCTCTATTCGTCTTCAGTTCTAGTTTAGTTTGCTCTACTCTTAGATAAATTTGAAATATAAGAATTTTTTATCTGTCCATGAAAAATTCAATTCAAATTTAATATACGTATATGCAACGATAAACATGATGATAAACTTCATTTCGCTAAATCATCAGAATTAATGCTGAACATTCAAAAACTAGTAAAACATTAAAAAAATTAAACATTGAAGAAATAAACCTTAATATTATTGTTGTATATTATAAAGGATAGTTGCTTTGTTTAGTTTACATTTAAGTTTTTATTTGTTTACTTAGTTT
>JAOUZG010041316.1:1592453-1612351 GCA_026289955.1 Argiope argentata | reverse complement strand
AAATGTTCTTGGTATGTGATTTATGTTTTTAATCAATTGATAGAGTTAATTTCGCACACAGGCCTATTAATTGTATGTAAAAATATCATCGTTTTTTCTTTGGTTTTAGTTCCGGTTTTCTTTGGTTTAGTTGAAAATAAATATTCGTTTTTACAATAATTTCTTATTTAAGTAAATTTAAATTTTGTTTGTCCATGCTGTAGTTGATTTTGACAACTTTATTTAAATCTAAGCACATGAAAAGAACTTGAAAGACCTCTTCCCAATTCAGATATTTTGGTTCAATAACAGTCGAGCTTTTATAAGCTTGGAATGCTCTTGGTATGTTCTTCAAATTTTTAACTAATTGATCGAGTTTATTTCAGTCATTTGACCGATTGATTAGATAACTACAAGAGTAACAACATTGACGAGATTTAGTATCGTGGGTAATGAAATTTCGGACTCTGGTTTTTCTTCTTTACATGGTGATACGAAAAAGTAATTTTTCTCAGAAAGGCTCGAATATTATTTGATTATTTCATTACGCACCAAACTGATAAATTCAATTATGCATGTCTGGATTCGTAATTCGAGGTCAGAAAAGCTCTCAGAATCAGACTATCTCAATGGAACAAGAAGTAAGATTCAATAAACTCTGACTTGGTAGGACTTTCTTATTACTTCTCTCGGGAAATCCGATTTTTTCCGACAGTTTATCTTACGCTTTCAATAACGGATATCACCTACACATAAGTACTGAGAAATTTTGACACATCGTAGAACAAAATAAAACAAAATGCCGAAGGTTTGTAAATACACTGAAGTGACAAAAGTCATGGGATGACTGTTTATATCGTGTCGGTCCTCCTTTTGCCCGGCGAAGTGCAACAACTCGACGTGTCATGGAGTCCACAGGTCGTTGGAAGTCCTCTGGAGGAATATTGAGCCATGCTGTCTGTATAAACGTCCATAATTGTGAAAGTGTGGATGGTGCAGGAGTTTGGGCACGAACGGACCTTTCGATGATGTCCCATAAATGCTCGATGGGATTCATATCGGGCGATCTAGGTGCCCAGATCATGCGCTGGAATTGTCCGGAATGTTCTTCAAACCAATCGCGAACAGTTCTGGCCCGGTGACATGGCGCATTGTCATCCATAAAAATCCCATCGTTGTGTGGGTACGTGAAGTCCATGAATGGCTGCAAGTGAGCTGGAAGCAGTTGAACATAACCATTTTCAGTCAATGATCGGTTCATTTGTACCAGAGGACCGAGTCAATGCCATGTAAAAACAGCCCACACCATTATCCAGCCACCACCAGCTTGAATAGTGCCTTGCTGACAGTTTGGGTGCATGGCTTCGTGGGGTCTGCGCCACACTCGAACTCTACTATCAGCTCGTAACAACTGAAATCGTGACTCATCTGACCACGCCACGGTTTTCCACTGGTCTAGGAACCAGTTGATATGCTCACGAACCCAGGAGAGTCACTGCAGGCGATGTCGTGCTGTCAGTAAAGGCACTCGAGTCTGTCTTCTGCTGTCATAGCCCAAGGAAGACAAATTTCGCCGCACAATCCTATCAGACACGTCCCTCGTACATCCCACATTGATCCCTGCCGTTATTTGACGAAGTGTTGCGTGTCTATTAATATTGACCACTCTACACAGACGTCGGCGGTCTCGGTCGTTAAGTGCAGGTGGTCGCCCACTGCGCTGTTAATGATGGGATGGGATGTCTGAAATTTCATACTCTCGGCACACTCTTGATACTGTGGATCTCGGAATGTTATAACATTATAATTTGGAACGAATTTCCGCTATGTACCCGATTATCAATATATAAACTCATGCGTATTGTGATAGTCACATGATTGTTTCAAATCTGTTTAAATTAGTTAATAACTTAAATTAATTGATACAAATAATGCCAAAAATAATGATGTTATTACAAGATAACGGGAAATTTGAGAAAGCAGACTTCGATTTTTACTCCATTTTGATTTGAGTATTCATGTACACTAGGTATCTCTTAAACTAAATCCAAAACTTTCTAATTTGCTTTTTTTCTTATAACTTACACAGTTTACGAAAGTTACAGCTTACGTAATTAAAAAATTTACAGGTAGATGGAGTTATAAGTCGTCCTGTCGTGTGAAGCATAGTCTTTTTACAAACTAGATACCAACTTTATGACCCTATATGTTTTCGTATGAAAATTAAGAAGGATACAATATTTGATAATGGTGGTTATTGAATTAATTCAATCTATCAAATAATTCTTAAAAAAGCTTTGATTGAAGTATAACATAGAATTTAAATTAAATAATATCTACAATAAATAAGGAAATTTCGCTTCTATTTTGATTTCATATTTGAAAATTTAGGATAATTTATATTAATTTTAATCACAAAATTTTGACTAGAAATTTTTTGATAAAGTTATTGGTGCCAATATGAAACAAAATAACAAGGCGCAATTACCAAGGATAAAACAATATACAAATATCATTACGATATTTTTTTAATTGGCTACAGAATTGATTAAATATATAAATTTGAGGAATTTATACTGAATATTTTATTTCTTTTTCAAAATTATTTAAATTTGTTTCAATAATTTTAATAAATTTCGCTTCTATTTTGATTTCATATTTGAAAATTTATTATAATTTATATTAATTTTAATCGCAAAATTTCGGCTAGAAATTTTTCGATGAAGTTATTGATGCCAATTTGAAACAAAATAACAAGGCGCAATTACCATGGATAAAAAAATTCAAAAACCCTTACGATATTTCAAAAAATAACTATTCGCTACAGACACGATCAAATATTTACATTTGAGGAATTTATACTGAATATTTTAGTCCTTTTTCAAAATTATTTCAATTAGTTTTAGTTATCTTAATAAATTTCGCTTTTATTTTTATTTTATATTTGAAATTTATATTGATTTTAATCACAAAATTTTGGCTAGAAATTTTTTCCGAGAAAGTTATTGGTGCAAATTTGGGACAAAATAATAAGGCGCAATTATCATGGATAAAAAAAATGCATAAATCATTACGATATTTAAAAAAAAACCTTTTTGCTGCAGAAACGATTAAATATTTACATTTGACGAATTTATTCTGAATATTTTAGTTCATTTTCAAAATTTTTAAAATTTGTTATAGTAATTTCAATAAACTTTGCTTCTATTTTGATTTTATGTTTGAAAATTTAGGAAAATTTGTATTGATTTTAATTACAAAATATTGGCTAGAAATTTTTCAGTGAAGTTATTAGTGACAATTTGAAACAAAATAACAAGGGCAATTACCACGGATAAAAAAATGTAAATATCATTACGATATTTCAAAAAATAACTTTTTGCACAGAAATGATTTTACATTTGATGAATTTATACTGAAGATTTTATTTCTTTTTCAAAATTATCTAAATTTGTTTTAATAATTTCAACTTTAGAATATCTTTCAAGCAAACATAAAATTAATCAAGAAATTATGTTAAAATTTAAACATAGAGTCTCAAAAGATATTTAATCAGATAAATTTCCCGGAGTGAATTATTGGAAGCATTCAGTCGAAGGAAGTGTCGCCATTTTCGGTGGAGTAAGCGTTCCATGTCATGTTGGTGCCGAACTTCTCCCTTCTCCCATTTTACTTCAAGTAATTAAAGAGGGAAATCGGCTGAGGAAGAAGACAAATGTTTACTGAAAGAGAATTTTACGCTGAAAGAGGAACAAATGAGATAGCTGAATGGCAAGGGGAAGTTCTTCATTTACAGAAGAAAGACAACCAGTAACTGGAATGCATGAGTTTATAATATGCGGTAATATATTCTTCCTTAATTGTTTTCTATTCCGTAATGATAAATACAATACTTTATGGAAAGATCTATTACTTAACACAAACAGTTTTATGAAGAACATTCCGGACAATTCCAGCGCATGATCTGGCCACCTAGGTCGCCCGATATGAATCCCATCGAGCATTTATGGGACATCATCGAAAGGTCCGTTCGTGACCAAACTTCTACACCACCCACACTTTCAAAATTATGGACGTCTATACAGACAGCATGCCTCAATATTCCTGCAGAGGACTTCCAACGACTTGTGGACTTTATGACACGTCGAGTTGTTGCACTTCGCCGGGCAAAAGGAGGACCGACACGATATAAACAGTCATCCCATGACTTTTGTCACTTCATTGCATATTCTCCCTTAAATATTTTCTATTCCGTAATGGTTAAGAATAAATACAATACTTTATGGAAATAACTCTTTCAAAATAAGAATAGATTCAGACTTTTCTTTATTGCTTCTTTATTGCTTTCGAAATGATTCATTCGATAATTATATTTTCTCATTTTCTTTGGAACACGTATACATATGGGCCGGAATGACCTGGTTGGTAGAGCGTTGGACTCGTACTCCTTAGGTTACGGGTTCGAAGCTCACCGGTTAAAAACTTCCCCTAGTGTATGGCGGCTGGTGCTCGTTAAATATGTTCGTGTTTCGCAAAGTCCTCCATATCGAGAGTAATACCACTGGGGGTACTAGATCAGAGGCGATCGTTCTCTGTTCCAGGTCTAAATTATGATCTGAGATGAGTGACTGAATATGCATGAATGAGCTCCGCCCCATAAAAAGAGTTGTGGCGTGTGTGTGGCTAATTCGTACTCTTGGCCCTAGGTGGCGCTACTTGTAAAACAAAGAAACGCATTCCTTAGGCTTAAAATCTGCTGATCATTTCAGCAGAGGCTTGTCCATGGCAAGTGCCATTATTCACAACATACACACATGTACCGGGTGGCCAGAAATAAAACACCCCTACTCTGACCTCCCTGGATATCGAACTACTCAGTGTAAAGGCTTGAAAATTTGTGGACATACTATTCAAAAAATGGGGAAACGGATTTCACGAAAAAAAAATTTAGTTCCAGAAATCACCGATAGGTGGCGCTGTACCACTGGACGTATGCTGAAAAGACACAAAAACACGTTTTAAACACATTTTATTTGAAAGTACCAAGCATACATGAAACAAGGACGTTATCGATGCAGGGAATGCTGCTCAATATGGTTCCCTTCCTGAAGATGTAAAATGTGAAGTCTGTGGACAGCTTGTTCAACTGCGGATCGTAAGTGGTCATCTGAGATGCTTCTCACATGCAGACTGATACTCTCTTTCAAATCTGCCAAGGTTATCAGACGTTCTCGATAAACAAGGTTTTTTAAGTGTCCCCAAAGCCAAAAATCACACGGATTAAGATCCGGTGAACGAGATGGCCAAGTTGTCGGAAACGCGCGACTGATTATTCTGTCAGTGGTGAAATGTTGGCGAAGAAACTGTTGCACAGGGAGTCCAATGTGTGGAGGTGCTCCATCTTGCATAAAAGTAATGGTGTCAAGGCATTGGCGCTGCTGCAAATGGGGTACAACAAATGTTTCGAGCATCCTTTTGTACCTGTTGGCCGTCACGGTACATGTCTCAAGGCCATTGGAAGTAACCTCTTCGAAAAAGAACGGTCCAAGGATGAATGTGGCTGTGAATCCACACCAGACTGTAACTTTCGGTGAGTGGAGTGGAATCTCTTGGAAGGTACGGGGGTTTGTCGTGTCCCATATGCGACAGTTATGGGTGTTCACTGTTCCACTGAGGTGGAAATGGGCCTCATCGCTCCACAGAATCTGCCACGGCCACGATGCATCCACTTCAACTCTAGCAAAAAATGTCAATGCAAAGGTCAGTCGCATCTCCCTGTCTGTGGCCAGCAATTGTTGATTAGGGCGGATTTTGTAAGGGAAACAATGCACCATTTTTCTGAGTACGTTCCACACTGTGCTATAGGGAACACCCAAGTGTCGTGACACTGCACGTGCACTACTGCAGCCTAAAACATTATCCATTGACTTTTCAACAATACCGGTGGCAACATCTTCAACGACATCTGAACGAACCGGTTTGCGTCCTCGACCAGGCTGAACTCCAAGATGTCCAGTTTCCTCGAATCGAGCGATCATTCTCCTGAGAGCTTGTGGAAGCAATGGTCCCTTACGCAAATCCTTAAGTCGGCGAAACTCTCGAAGTGCTGCTGGAGCATTTCCTTTATTCTCGTAAAACAACTTCACAAGCAAAGCGCGTTCTGGCAGCGTGACAGCCATCACTAATAAGAATGACATTCCCCACCTTTTAACATGGCTTCTAACCATGCTTTATGCAAATTTTTCTGGTTACAGTATGAAATTGCAGTTACAACGGGAGTTCTAGCTTCTTTACTATTTTTATTTTCCATAAGGGGCAGAAAAATTAAAAAGGAAGCATGGAAGCATTCCATTCCGCATAAACATTTTAATTTTTATTATTATTTGTGTCTTTTGATCATAGTTCCAGTTGTGCAGCGCCACCTATCGGTGATTTCAGGAACTAATTTTTTTTTCGTGAAATCCGTTTCCCCATATTTTGAATAGTATGTGTACAAAATTTTGAGCCTTTACACTGAGTAGTTCGATATCCATGGAGGTCAGAGTAGGGGTGTTTTATTTCTGGCCACCTTGTATATATTTGAGGAATTAATTTTTAAAAATTGTGTTTCTTTTTTTAAAAAAATGTTATTTTCTTGCTCCCGAATTATTTTTTTTTCAAATTTAATTTTTATGTAAATTATCAGAAAATTGTCCCAACGTACTGTAAAAGAAAATTAATGAGTAATCAAATTTTGAAATGAAGATTCTTTCACTCATTTTTAGAGAAATTATAAAAGTAGAATAAATTATGTTTACTGTCTTAGATTCAATTTCATATTTTTAAGATTATTTTTTTATTAATTGATAATTGATTGGTTTTATTAGTACAATACATATTCAAACTTCAAGCAAAACGGAAAACAAATTTTATCGAAAGTTAAAAACAGCTTTCTTAAAATACTTTTATAAATTCATAATAAGCCTCACAAATCATCTTTTAATTTAAAAAATAAAGAATAAAATTGTATACTTATTTCATATCCTTTTTTTTTTCAATTTTTCGAAATGAAAAGGCCTATAGTTATTTTTTAAAAAAAAATTCTTTCTTTTCTTACAAAAATAAAAGGAAAGTTACTTCTAAGAGTTTTAAAGCATCAATTTATAAAAAATTTCCCATTATTCTAAACAAGCGCAAGTAATATGGAGAAATCCTTGCCAAAAGAAAATAATTTTTCACTTGATTTATAAAAATATGAGTTGAAAATCAAACTGCAAAGATGATACTTATCTTCACCAAATAAGAATATACATGATCCTATTCTTTATACTGGTTGAACTCTTTTAGAACAGTTGAAAAGAAAATAGCTTTTTATTTTTTAAAGTTATCCGTAACTTTCTAAAAGTAGAAAGCAGTACAGCATTTTAAAAGACTTCTGCAACTTTTTTTAAAAACTTGAGGGCTGTTAAGGCTTCTAAGTAGGTATACGTAGAGAAATGAAATAATAAGCTTCTTTCCATTAAAAAATGTTAGAAATTTAGTTGAATGAAAAATGAGGAAGTTGTAATAAGATAACAAACTGTTAGGTTTCTTTAAAATAAAAGAATCATTGAACATTATTTAAAAGGCAAAACGGAATTTCTCTTTATATAAGATGAAACGGATTTTCAAACTTATTCTTCTTTTTATAAACCTCTTAGCTATTTGTAATGATAATGCTATTGAAAACTGAATTTTGAAGTGATTTATTTCTAATAGAAAAAATACAAATGAGCTTACCAGCAGCAAATAAATAAATAATAATTGCGGTTGTTTCACATACTGATTCACACAAATAATATCTGAAACATTTAAAACTATGTAGGGGGCATCTCAAATTGAATTTTATAAAAGGTTCCTAAACGTTTTAGACTCTTGATGTTCTTGATAATTTAAAATCTTTCCTAAAGTTCCTTTAATCAATAACCTAAGATTCCTAAGCTCACACACGTCACAAACCATTTTTAAGAGAGGAGGTCAAGTTAGAGTATCGTGACAGAAAATTCAAAATCTGGTAAATGGGTGAATATCTGCATGGCAAAACTGAATGAAAAATTCTATTTAATACAAAAATATATTTAATTCAGCACAAATTCAAAGTAATAAAACACGAACAAAGAATACACAAAAACAGTCCTTGCGGTAAGCAGTAAATTTGTAATAAGCCACCTTAATAGGATAAAGCACTCGGAGAGAATTTGCTTGAGTTCATCTCCTTTCACCTCATCTACTTTTACTATCTCCCTTCAACATTTTCTCTAGGCTTATTAGATCTTCTATACAGACGGAGACATTTCAACAAAAGTCATCTAAATAAAGTTAATGGCAACATTATCCGTATCTTCGTTTTTGCCACCAATGTTATCTAAATTGGTTGTAGTGATGGAGAATTAATCCTATAAATTATTTGTTATTGTATCTATTAAAATTGCAAAATAGTATTGATTTAAGGATGATAGCATTATAATTACAACATAGATTCATTTCTACTTCCATATGAATGTTAACTCCATCCTCATAACTGTAGATCAAACCAGGTATTTCCATACTTTAGTAAATTAAATATATATACATTTATGAAGTAATCGGTCACTCTATTCAATCTAGGGACCGGGATAGCCCTGGTTGGTAGAGCGTTGGACTCGTACTCCTTAAGTTGTGAATTCGAAAATCACCGGTCAAGAGATTCCCCGAATGCATGGTGGCTGGCGCTCGTTAAATCTGTCGTGGTAGCAAAATCCTCCATCTCACGAATAATGCCGCTGGGGGTACTGTGTCCGAGATGTTCATTCTCTGTAATAGATCTAAATTACGATCTGAGATGAATGAATGAATATGCATGAATAAAGTCCGCCCCCTAAAAAAAGTTGTGACGTGCGTGTAGTTAGATCTTACTCTTGGCTAGATGGCGCTACTTGTAAAACAAAGAGGTTCCTATTTTAGGCTTAAAATCTGCTGATCGCCATATGGTAAATACCATAAGAAACAACAACTCCAATCATCGCAAATGTGAACAAAATACATGAAACCAAAAGATAAATTAACCGATCATTTAAATATTTAAATTTCAACGAGTTCTTAAGCAGCAATTCCATAAAATCTAAACAATTTTCAATTTGACAAATCTTTTAGTATTTTTGAGACCTAGTTTTCAAAATCATACCTACCAATCCAAACAATAATGATATTATTTTAATAAAAAGATCGTTTGCTTTTTTTATTCGTCCTTTTGATTCATTAAAAATCAAAGAAAAAAAGAATAAAAAACAAGAAAAAGAGGCCAAAAATGCTAATCTTAATACAGACTAGTCTATTTAATTGCCCTTCCATTTTTTAACACTTACTCATTTAATTTCGTACTCACCGTTGAAGAAAAGCCGATCAAATTTCTTTTCCCTTTTTTAAAAGATTAATTAGATTTTTGTAAATTAAGTACGCGTTCGCTGACCGTGAAATTTAATCTATTGAAGCCATCACACCCTATTTTTGCAATTGACTAGTTAATTATCAGATTTTTTTAACTGAACAGTGAATGACTGTTTCTATTGTGAACGGATTTTTTAGCTTGGACGTTTTTAGCTCTGTTTAAGAAAAAGGAACTTTTTTCTACTGGTTTTTTTGTTTAATTTCAAGCAAAAAAGTACTTATTTTAGCTATTTCTCTGGACAAGCAAAAAAGTACTTATTTTAGCTTTTTCTTATAATCTACGTTAATAGAAGACAAAAAAAAAACTTTCAAGTTTTTCAACTCGCTTTGTAATGCTATAGAAATTGGAATATTTTCAGTATTTTTTTACATAATTAATTCTTGCGGACTGTTCTATATTCATTGCCATTCGTCTAGACAAAAGTGATCTAAGAAATGTATGGAGTGTCGTTTAAATTTAAACCTAGGCTTATCAAAATAATCTAATTAGGAAGTGAAAAAATGGTTAAGAAATCGCAATTTAAAAGTAATATATGGGAGTGAGGGAAATATGTATATGTATATATGTGTGTGTGAAAGACATAGGTAAATGTAAATGTGTATATGTATATGTGTGTGAGAGAGAAACGTGCATATGTATGTGTGTCAGAGAGAGAGAGAGAAATGTGTATATGCATGTGTGTCAGAGAAAGAAAGAGAAATGTGTATATGTATATGTGTTAGAGAGAGAGACAGAGAGAGAAATGTGTATATGTATGTGTGCCAGAGAGTGAGAGAGAAATGTGTATATGCATGTGTGTCAGAGAGAGAGACAGAGAGAGAAATGTGTATATGTATGTGTGCCAGAGAGGGAGAGAGAAATGTGTATATGCATGTGTGTCAGACAAAGAAAGAGAAACGTGCATATGTATGTGTGTCAGAGAGAGAGAAATGTGTATATGCATGTGTGTCAGAGAAAGAAAGAAAAATATGTATATGTATGTGTTAGAGAGAGAGACAGAGAGAGAAATGTGTATATGTATGTGTGCCAGAGAGTGAGAGAGAAATGTGTATATGCATGTGTGTCAGACAAAGAAAGAGAGAAATGTGTATATGTATATGTGTCAGAGAGAGAGAGAGAGAAAGGTATATTTGTATGTGTGTGAGAGAGAAACGAAAGAAAAATTATTTGTGATTGTGTATGGGTTTGTGGGAGAGAGAAAGGAAAGAAAAATTAATTGTGATTGTGTATGGGTTTGTGGGAGAGAGAAAGAAAATGAAATGTTTTTATATTTGTGTGAGAGAAAGAGAAATGTGTATGTTCCTATATGTGTGCGTAGGATAGAGAGAGAAATGTGTACGTGCATATATATGTGCGTAAGATAGAGGGATAGAAATGTGTATGTGTTAGGGAAAATGTGTGTTATAGAGAAATAAACGTGTATGTGTGAGAGAAAATGTGTGTGAGAGAGAAAGAAAGTGTGCGTGTGAGTGAGAAACTTAAGGAGAATTATTTTCAATTTATAAGCTCTAAAAAGAGCCATTGTTCAAAATATATTATTGAGATTCTAAAAACAATAAAGCTACAATTTTTATAAGCTAAGCAGTACAATTTATTTCGCATATCTTGTTCCCTCTGTATTATTTTTAATGAACTTTAATATTCATTCTACCTCTCAAGAATAATCTTTTATTCCAAAGTGCCCCGTGATTATTTACGGGAATTAATTATATCTAACTTTCAAGGTAGAGCCTTCTACGCATCAATATTTGCTCTATCAGTTAACTTTCATGGGGTGAATTTAATCGGGACTTTCGGTTGAAGGGAGTGCCGACATTTTCGGAGGAGCAAACATTCGGCCAGCATGCCATGTCGGCTTTGATATCCCCTCCGCCATTTTGTCTCCTGTAATTAAAGCGGGAAATCAACTGAGAAAGATCAGATATTTACTGAAGGGAGATTTTAAACTGAAAGGAAAACAAATGTCAGGTAACTTGACAGGTCAGAGGAATCTTTACTCTGGCGTTAGTCAATATAACTGATAATCACTATCAGTATAGCCTGTATACTCTAGTTTTGTATATTAGGGAAATATGAATTTAATTTCTTTAAAAATCACTTGAGAAAGTCAAAGGTATTTGATATTCTTATTTTCTATATGTATTTGAGTTCAATAAGTTCATTTTTCCATAATTATTCTATAAGTATCGGAAGTCGTTTCTCTCAACCAGATGCAAATTTACTCTTAGCAAGAATTTATAACTTTTTAAATATATTTCCAGAAAATTGCTGATTTTTCGGCCTTTTTTTTGCTTTTTCGTAAACTTAATGTATAGAATCAATTAAAAAACGTACATGATTAGGATTTGAAAAAAAAAACACTTTGATTAAGACTAAAATGTAATCATACATTAGAAGCTTAACAGTGTGAAGAATACAATTTCTTTGCTTGTTTATATATCTTCTTTGAATTTGGTTTGATTTATCAGATTAACCATCTAAGTCAATTTAAAATACGTATTCTCGAATGGGTGATGTAATTGTTTTCTTGGACACACCTGGAAATATTTCTCTTAAAGTTAGGCACCATTTTGAAATCATATTTCTACAGACATACCTGTATGATTATAATCCTTGTACTTCGGTAAAAATTTGCTGATTTTTAAAAAAAAAATTATACTGACTATTCTTCAATTTGGAGAACCAGGTAATTATTGAAGAAACTTCAATCCACATTTTTTAGTGACAGTTGATTATGAATCGTATCCGGATGGAATGGCCAGTGAACAATCATATTTTCAACATCTATGTGAAAATATATCTAACTAAATATATCAACCATTCTGCACCACAATCTGGAGAAAATTTACCAGAATATTATGAATAATCAAGATTAGCAGTCATTTCATCTGATGGAACTTCATTTTTGATTATCTCTTAGATTTCTCATTGATTTATTAGCCCATCAAAATCTGAACACATAGGACCTGAATTTTAAGAAGAGATTTATCCTGACGTCCTTCCCCCAGAAGAAGCACCTCGTAATTGAAGATCAGAAGCTTCCCGCACCGTGGTTGGTTCTCAGAACCCCACTGAGTACTCGAAAAGGGGTGGGGGTATAGCTCCTCTCATCGATGATGGGACACACTTCTTTAGTAAATGGTTGTAATATGACCAGTGATGAGACCCTTAGGACTCAAACGCTGTTCCCACCAGCTTTACTGTGGTGGTGTTCGGGATTGCTGGCCAGGAATCCAACCAGGGACCAAAGTATCACGAAGACTGGATTAAAGACACGGATAGTTAGCAACAATTGCTTATATTAGCACCAAACACCTCGCTGGAGATGAACTGAGCCGAACTCAGCTTTTATACACCTGAAGAACATTCGAGAATCATCTCGCTCGAATAGTAAAGAAGGTTCTAGAATCATTTAGATTTTAGAGAAATAATAAGATCAATTTTAAATTAAAATTCAAGTCTTTGAATAAAATGTGCTGGCCGGGAATCGAACCAGGGACCTAAGGATTCACAGTCCAAAGCTCTGCCAATCGAGCTATGGTGAAATATAGCTGTCTTTCTTTTTGCGACGATATCATTGGCATTTTTTTAAAGTAGAAACCAACGAACTACTTCGGAGGGAAACGAATGATAATTAAAGTGTCATGTATTTAGGGAAAAGGTTTTCATGTTAGTCTTGATTTGATCTGGGTGTTAAAATAAATTTAACATTAAAAGACTTTAAATGCTTATATGAACCATATAACGATGCAATTTTCATTAAAAAACCATTCTGAAAATCCAAATAACTTTTATTCTTTTTTTTAATACCAGATTTTGCTTCAGTTTAATTAAAAGGTTTAATTATTAACTCGCTTTCAATACACAATTAAATTCATTTATAATAATTTTCCAATTTTCCAGATCACTTTCCAAAATATAATATAAAGATTTTATCAGATTTGGTATATTTAGTCATATCGTAATATCTTTCACCGAAATATCCTTTAGTTGGAAAAAGTTTCTGCTTAGAAAACAAGTATCTAACGGCCTTAGTTATGTGATTAGACAGCATCTGAATTGTTAAAATACTCTCTGGTGATCTCATCTTTTGATTTATATATGACAAAGTGAATGTTCAGGACCTAATTTAATTTCATTTGAATACAAGCGTAATCTCACCATTACTTCTTTTCAAAAATATTTCTCGCTCATAGTAAAATCTTTATAGAGAAATTGACTTCTTATTAATTTGAAACGATGTGGAACATCAGAAACCTCCCCTATTCCTCTCTGTCCTTCTCCGAAATTTCTAAAGGAATTAAAAGGATAAGAGAAGAAGGAATGAATGTAATATAAACTCAATTTATTCCAAACAAAACGATTCCTCCCATCTAAATCGGCAACAATAGCAACGGTTCCATAGCTAGAATTGTCTAATGAAATTATTAATTTATGCAACCACTCTGCTGATATATGAAGCCGAAATCAAAATTAATTCTTGTTTCAATGAAAATAGTAAATCTCTAACCATTGCAAAATTGAACATGCAAATGAGAACACTTAATGTGGTTTTCCTCTTGATTGTATGACACAACTAATCAATTAATTCCATGAAATTAATTTCATCAAAACTGAGGATAAATTCTTTGCATTGAAGAACATTTAGGAGCCTGAAATTTCCTTAATGCTATCACACTATATAAGGTTGATATTTCAACGAATTGTTTTATCCATCTTTTCAAATTTGAAACATTTGGTTGAGAGAATATGAGGACATCTCTAACGAACTTATAAATTTTTCCGGAAATATATCTCAGAAACCCGAGTTTTCATTAATGCTAACATGTTATACAATATACAAGGTTGACATTAAAAAAATTCTTACCTAATTTTTTCAAAGTTGCAACATTTGGTGGAGAGAATCTGAGGACATCTCTTAAGAATTTATAAAATCTTCTAGAAATATTTCTTAGAAACCCGAGTTTTCATTAATGCTAACACGTCATACAATATACAAGGTTGATATTTAAACGAATTTTCTAACCCATTTTTTCAAAGTTGCAACATTTGGTGGAGAGAATCTGAGGACATCTCTTAAGAATTTATAAAATCTTCTAGAAATATTTCTTAGAAACTCGAGTTTTTATTACTGCTGGCACGTGATAGAATATGCAGGTTGGTATTTAAATGTTTTTTACCCTCTTTTGAAAGTTGAGACATTTGGTAGAGGGAATTGTAGAATATCTCTTAAAAATTTGTGGAATCTTCTGCAAACATTTGTTAGGAGCTGGTATTACATATATTGGTTTAGTGAAAAGTTGAGACAATTGGTAGAGAAAATTGTAGAATATCTCTTAAAAATTTGTGGTATCTTCTGAAAACAGTTCTTAGGAACTGGTATTACATATATTAGTTTAGTGAAATCTGAGACACTTGGTAGACAAAATTGTAGAACATCTCTTAAAAATTTGTGGTATCTTCTGAAAAAAGTCCCAAGTATATAAATTACATATATAAATACATATATAAATTACATATATAAATTTTACATATATAAATTTTTTACATATATAAATTTACATATATAAATTTTTACATATACATATATAAATATGTATATGTAAAAATTTATATATGTTATGCTTTACATATATAAATTTTTTGTCCATTTCCAATATTTTAAGACATTTTAGAAAGCATTTTATTTGACTTTAAGAGAAAAAATTATCTAAAATTATGCTAATATCTTATGAAAATTTCTGTTGAGTTGGTTGTTTTATATGTTTTATTCGTCTCTGATAATTTTAAATTTTAAATTTATTTCTATTTTGAAACAATTTGTTTCTCCTCTCATTGTAACACAGATTGAGTTTCAACTAGTTATGTCTCGTTCTCGTCCTGAAACATCAGTTTTTATACAAATGTCTTCAACTTTAAATCTGAACTCTTGTCCTTAGATAACTAATTGAAATTTACCAAAGACTGTTTTAACAATTTACGAGATGCTATATCCCTTTCAGATAATGCTATATCCTAGTAAAATACCAAATTTAATGCTAGAATTCAAAATTATTTTTGCTGGAATATCAAGCAAACCAGTTTTCAAATAGCCGCTCTCTCTAAAGTGCCTAAAACAAATTCGAGCAATCTGTCTTTCCTTCTTCATTTAAAAATTCCTAATTTTTCTAATCTCAGCATCTTTCGAAACTAACAGGAATTAATATATTTTTATAATAATAATAATAATAATAATAATAATAATTTTGTCTTTCGAATTTCTCCAATTCATAGACAATCTGATAACAGAGCACCCAAGATTAAAAAATTTCAGCAAACTATAATTTTTGTCTGTGATAAGAGTTCGTTTTCTGATCTTTAGTTTCTGGACCAAAGAAAAAAGACTACTTCAATCATGCGATCTTCTCAATTGTGAAAAAAAAATAATCATAATATATTTCTCGCTTTTTAATTTGTATCCGGGAAGATAGAAGAGTAAGAAAATCATGGGCTCTAGATTAGAGGAAATCCAAAAGGCATCAATACTTTGACAACAATAGAAACATTTGTTGGACAACATTAGAAAAAAAAATAAAAGAATATTCTTAAGAAGCGAATAGATTATTTCAAATTTCTGTAAAATAAACAAACAATGCCGGTCGGCAAATAATTTTCGCCAAATAAAGTATGTAATGCAATATAAATATCTTATTATAATATATTATTAGCAATATAAATATCTTTCTTGAATAATACAATGAGATTACAATAATGCATCATCAATCGCTTATGTTTGCCGATAATTTATTTTTTACAAACTGAATACATTTATTTCTGTACTTCAAAAACGTGTGGCATAGCTGAGAGTTTCTGGATGAACACCAATGCTATGTAATGCGCAGAAAGGCTTCTATATATCCAGTTTGTAGATTTTCTCTGTATTATCTATAATGACCACAAACTGTACTAATTTAATTATCTATAAATCACAGTGGATTATTATGGTCTGGCAATCATAGGGATGATGCATAATATGTTAAGATGTAATCTCACATGAGATTGTTATCTTTGCGGCTAGATGGTTGAGTACAGGTGCATTGCAATTTGGCAATTTGTATTAATATTTAAAACTCTTGGTGATTAGAAACTAATTACCAGATCCTGATTTTTGGAATTATGAATTACACTTCTCAATTTTAATAAATAAATGAAGAAACATAATTTTAATTTCCATTTATGCATTTTCTGCACAATTTAAAAGAAGTGCCACAAATTCATATCCATGTCAGATAATGATAAGAAAGGTATTCATTGAAATATAAGCACGGAAATTCGTCAACATGGTCCCCTTTTTATTTTGTTTTCTCCTTGGCTTCTAAGTCTCCAGATCTTATGATTTACAATCTTTTTCTTGTTGGAGATTATATTGAATGCTACCATTGTACTTTATATTAAATCATCTACAGAACCTGTCATTAACACTTTTGTGGACACAGAAAACTGGATTTTTAAAGTCTCCCCCCATATCTTAGTATCCGGGGTCAACTGAATAAAAATCAATATCATGGCAGCGCATTTTTAGGAACTATATTTTCGGTCCTAATGGCCATCCCTGGTTACAATATAGCTACTATCACAGGAAGTATGCCCCGTAATTGTAGTGGAAGTAAACTGAAATCATAACAATACCTTACTTACTAGGGAAATAAGAATTAACCATCTCTATTGAAGTTTCCTATTTCTATTTTTGGGATAATTCCCTTATGACAGCAGACAATAACTCCATTTTCGCAGAGGATATTAAAAATACTTTAGTGATGAGTGCTGCCAAATAAAAGAAAAGTATATATAATAATTGCAGCTTTTTGAATCAAAGAATTAGAATGTCCCCATGATTTATAAGGTAATATTTACATTCACAATAAATACATTTTATAAGTGATATCGAATTAAGTTGTTAATATTTAGTTATAAATTAGTACCAACTTGAGATGGAAAAATTCTTTAAGAAAGTTCTACTAGTTTGATGTATTATCATGTGTCAACATGATGTTGTGTGAAGTTTTTGAAACCTCAAAATACGTAAGCAACAAAATGGCGATTTATCGTTTTTGAGGCATCGATTTTTCGCTTTCAGAATTATTAGAAAATAATGTTGAAGGTTGTCACAATTGGTGATTAATCGCCAAAAATCATTTAAAAACATAAATTTAATTTGCAATTCAAATGATGAATAGCAACGTTGTTACATTTCTTTTTGCTGTTGTTGAAATTTTCTTGTCAAGTGAGAATATGCTGTTATATTGGTTTAAGGTTTGTGAAACCACAAAATGAATGGGGAAAAAATGAGCAATTTACCGCTTTTGTGGCATCAATTTTCCGCTTTTAGGTTATTAGAAAGTGTTAAGATTGTCACTTATGGTGATTTATCACCAACAAAAAGTTACAACTTGACACGAATAATCACCATGTACTCCATTCTCTATATATCGATACATGAGTATTCTGCGTTTTTTTCTCTTTAACTACCATATACGAAAACAATAGGCAAATTTGCGTTAAAATAAAAGGGTATAGTTAGAAACGACACGACTATCTAATACACTTTTAGAAAAGAAAAGAAAAGGAAAGAACTTATAACTGAGCTAAAAAATATTTAATTGGATGGAAATCAAATTCAAAGAATCGCGAAGAATTCTAGAAATGCAATAATCTTTTACAAGTCTCACCCCTTAGAAGTAGAATCGTTGAAAAGGTGTAGACTACAGATACTAAAACAAACAGAACATAACAAATCACTCTGGTTTTTATTACATCAGTTACAAGATATCGAATAATTTTAAACAAAATCTGAAATGAAGCCTACCTATTGGAAGTCTATTGGAGTTATCAACAAGATTCTTCCATATTTTAATTCCTTAATTTTTATGACTGAAATCGCCAAATTCATCGCCAAAATTCTGTCCAATACTAAGGATCATTGACTTGCCATTCATTGCTATATATGTAAAAGTACTGTTTTCTTACTATACATAAGTAACAAATTTGGAAATATACTTCTAATTGCTTAGAATCGGTTTGCCATTCTATTAATGACCTTTCTATTATAGACATAGGGAAATTTGATGCACTTATTTTCCAATTCGAAACAAAATTCAATTGTTGTTGTTCTTGTGTCCCGTTTAACAACGGAAGAAGGGTGCAATAGTTCTGAGGGCATGGACCCCTGTGCAACCGGGGGGCAGAAGTCGGACTTCTAGCTCACACACATCACCCTTTATACAAGGTGGACTTCATTCATGCATTTCATTCATCCATCCATCCATCCACATATTGTAATTTAGATCTGGAACAGAAAACTATTATCTCTGACCCAGTACCTCTCATTGGTATTACTCTCGACAAGGAGAACTTTGTGACCACGGCAAATTTAACGTCCACCAACCACCACGCACACATACGGGGAGTCTTCAGCCCTGGCGTGTTCGACCTTCAGCCTAATGTATGAAGGTCATTCTATCAACCAAGATGTCCCAGTCTTAATAAAATTCAATTGAGAGTGAAATATTAGCCTCATAAGTTATAACATAATCAAAAATTGATAAAATATTAACCAAATCATAAATTTTATTTTAATGTTCACCATGTCGGTAAAAAAAGAATTCCAAAAGTCAATTTGCCAAAAAGGATATTCCATATGTCCGTGAAATGGAAGTAGCAGTTCCAAAAGCTAATTTATCGAAGGTTCCTTCCACATTTACTTCTCGGTACGTTCAAATACGAATCGAAATCCTTAAAAGAAATATCCAATTCTTTCCCCGACTTGAAGAAATCAGCTCGAAAACAAATTACCAGGGTGATTCCTATTTCCCTCTTCCCCCGCTCAAAAAGAATGTACATGATCCCATTCTTACTACTCGTTGGATTCTTTTAGTTCAGTTGAAAAGAAAATTGACTTTCTCCTCTTCGAAGGTATTGGAAACTTTGTAGAAAGGGAAATTTCCGAAGCATTTTAAAAGACCCGAGGAATACTTTTCAAATCTTTGGGATAGGTAAACTATTGTAAGCAGGCAATTTTTGAGAAAAGAATCAATTTTTTTCCATAGAAATCTATGTTATTATCATGTGCCACAAGATGTTTTGGAAATGAAGTTTTTTGGCGCCAACAAAAATGCGTGGGCAATGATTAAGAATAAATATCATATGCATAAAAGTCCTAAGCTTTCCGCCAATAAAAACCTAAAAAGGAAAAAAAATATGTAAATTTTTATTTAAATTATGAATTAGAATTACCTTTGAAAAATTCCTGTAAAATGTGTCCAGATAAATGTGTGTTTACCATAGCTGCTTCAACGTTTAAAAGCATTCATAGATTAATCAAGTAAAGAAAAAAAGCCATTTTAAATTGACTGTTTGTATTTGTGTAATATCCATGACATCTTACGGTGAAAACAATTAGAGATTAAGTTTTTAACTTTATATAACTAGTTCAAAC
>JAOUZG010041316.1:1581010-1592053 GCA_026289955.1 Argiope argentata | reverse complement strand
GGTACATTTAAATCTCGTCAGTTGCGCAGTTTAAATGTCTGCCATTTAACAAAAATTATTTGAATAAAATGGAAAGGATCGAGTACTGTTTCTTCAAAAGTGGTTGCCAAAAAAATCTAAAAATTTTTTAAAGTCATGTGATTGGAAATTGAAAAAGTGCAAATAGAGTTGTCGACGAGACACGATAACATTTTATGCCAACGACTTGACCTGTGCGGACGCCTTTTTCTAAGCTCTTCGAAACCCATTGGAATCAACGTTTAAAGATTAAATAACTTTCAACCTTTGGACAGAAGATTATGATTATCCTTTCGGGTGGTAGAAGATATTTCTTTGAATAAATAAATTAATTAAAAGATTAAAATGAAATCTGCTATGCATATTTCAATGCATCATGTCAGAACATCATTTCTTGAATGACCAACCCCTCGTGCAAGTTAAATTATATTTTTATTCATTTCAATGGTTTCATTGGATGAGTCACTTTAGTATCGCAAAAGATCCAAAAAACTTGGTCTCGCATTTATTGTTAATAAAAAATATCGCATTTCCTATTTATTTTATTTCATATAATCGCGTGCTCAAAATGACCTTTTTCTAAGTTTTATTTGCTGTGGTAATTAACTTGATTTTTTAAATCAGAGAGCTTTATTAAATGCAAATGCAACACGTTATCAACAGCTGATTTTTGAGATGCTCGTGCAGATAATAAAATTTTTATTTTTCTCCTACGGATTTTTGTTGACGCCAAAACCCTCAGCCTAAAAACAAAATCGTGCTCTGACATGATAATAAATGGAATTTGGTATATATTTTTACCACAACGATGTAGTTCTATGCCAAATTTTATTTTTTAATCAATCTGAAGAAAGAATTCGAAATTCATGTTCGGTTTTCTTATATTTGTATATTAATAACATTCCAGCCATTAATTGCCAAAAATTATGAATAAATCCATCAAAATTTGATAATTTGTGCCAAATCAATGCAATTATTCACAAATGCATTTATTTTACTAAACATCAAAGCTCACTACATCATGTGAAGGTTTCTGAATCAAAATGATTGCTTGATATTTTCATAGCTTTGCATTAGGTCCATAATTTTCTATGCTAGAAAAGGAGAATAACCCTTTTATAAGAGAATATGTTTAAAAAAAATTTGATAAGCAATCCTTTCACTATCATTTATTCTCCTGCTATTAGTTCACTCTCTCCCTATATATATATTGTTTAAATTTTCAATCGCTAAAAAATACTTTTTATTCATCCACTCAAGTTCAAATACATTTTTTAAAACTTTTAGTGGATAATACTTATAGTTGTTAATACAGTTTTTTTTCAAATATTAATTTTCTATTCAAATTTAATTAATTATTGACTCTATAAATAGAGTTTTAGCAATTTGTAATGAAAATTGAAATCAACAAGTCGTAACTCAATCGGTAAAATGCTAGAAATTCAATATTTTTCATGTGAAGTAGAAGAATGTGAGTTCAATTCTTGCGGAAATCAATAATTTTTTTGATAAATAATTTATATTATTGTAATTATTTAATAAAAAGTAACTAAAATAAAAAAATCCTAGTTGATCTAAGTAGGAATGGACTTAATTTTTTTTATCTTGCTTGTTTTATTAATAGCTTTTACCATCAAAAGCTATTTCCGATTTGATATATTTATTTCCCAACAGAAAGCATAAATCTTCTGGTAAAAACCACCCCTCATAAATTATTAAATAAACGAAATAGATAAAAAAAGTTAATAAAATTATATATTTTACTTTTATGTTTCCACATTCAATAAAAAAAGAAAAGCCCACAGAAAATTTGAAAGAAAAAAAAAGATTCAATTCATCCGTGAAAGGAAATGAAAATGGCAATTTTGAAAGCTAATTTATCGAAATTTCCTTCTATATTTACTTCTCGATATGTTCGAATCGAAATCCTTAAAAGAAATATCTACTTCTTTTCTCGACTTAAAGAAATCAACTCTGAAACCAATTACTAGCATATATTTTTACTTCACTCTCCCCTACCATGAAAAAGAATGTACTTGATTGATCCTGTTTTTTATATTAGATGGATTCTTTTAGTTCAGTTGAATAAAAAATGACTTTCTTCTTTTCGAAAGTAATGGAAACTTTCTAGAAAGACAAATTTTCAAACCTTTTTAAAAGGTCTGAGATATAATTTTTAAATTTTTAGGAGAAATTAAACAGTTTTAAAGATATATTTATATATAAAAAAATTATGATTTTAAGGGAACTATTCTATTATATATGAGTTACTTTGATTATGCTCACAGTATTCGTTTTCAGAAAGCAACTGGTTATCCAAGATAATGTTTATTAAAAAAAAGCAAAATAATTAGGTCCTTTAATTTAATAAATTAATTAAATACTTCGTTTACATATTTAAAATGAACTTCTTAGCTTTTCCCCCCTATTTGTAAGAGGTTTAAATTAGTTGTATTAACGTCCCGTTGTAAAGCAACATTAAAACTATTTTGGGATGGGTTTGGTGATTTTGAACCATGGTAAGATAACTAGAACAACACCTGAGCTGTCGCCCCCTTTCCACACCAGCGGGATGACGTTTGGCCATTAAAGATTTAATGTCAAACTGATCCCTTTATACGATGGTTCTTTGGTGGAATAGGGTTTTAGATCTGAAACCCAACGACTCACGAGCCGAAATTTGACCATGAGGTCAGGAAGGAAGAACTAGACAAAAGAAAATGGGAAATTTACAACAACTCAAAATAAGGCGTGTGATATGTAATGTTACGATCCTCGGCCAGCATAAGAAATATAAAATGGATCATAAGGGAAGTTTATTTAATGAAAATTCATAATTATAAAGAAATTCTTAATTATTTTTGTTGACAAGTGAAGAAGAACTAGAAGATAGAAAACAACTTAATTCTCACAACCCCAAAATGAAGTTTCGTGTTATTCAATGATGAGTCTGTCATTTTAAGAGGATAGTGTTACAATGATAAAGTGGATCATAGGGTAAGCATATTAAATGAAGAGTTATATTTATAATGATTTTCTTAGGCATTTCTAACAAAGAGCTAGAAAACAAAAAATAAGTAAATCCCCACAATCAACATTTAAAAGAAATATAGGGTTATAATGATAAAATGGATCATAAGGAAAGCTTATTAATGAAGTCATATTTAGGAAGAACTTCTTAGTGCTTTTGATAGATAATAAAGAAGAACTAGAAGACAGAAAATAAGTAAATCCCAACAACTTTGATTCCGGGCTCAACACTTAAAAGAAATATAGGGCTCTAATGATAAAATGGATCATAAGAAAAGCTTATTAATGAAAAGTCATATTTAGGAAGAACTTCTTAGTGCTTTTGATGGATAATAAAGAAGAACTAGAAGACAGAAAATAAGTAAATCCCCAGAACTTTGATTCCGGGCTCAACACTTAAAAGAAATATAGGGCTCTAATGATAAAATGGATCATAAGGAAAGCTTATTAATGAAAAGTCATATTTAGGAAGAACTTCTTAGTGTTTTTGATGGATAATAATAAAGAACTAGAAGACAGAAAATAAATAAATCTACACAACTAAAAAGTGTTACTCCGTGGTATATAATGTTGGGCTCCACATTTTATAAAGATAGTATGATAAAGTGGATCATAAGATAAGCTTATTTATTAATAATCTTTTATGAACCAAATAAAATGTATAGATATTTTTAATTAACTTCAGAAATATTTTATTTAAATGTCATCTTTAAAAAGAAAAAAAAAGGATTTTCCCCATTCTTGTGTTGTTGTAATTTATGGCGCTTGCCACTGGACATGCAGCAGATTTAAGCCGAAAGGAGCATCTCTTGTTTTTGAAGTAGCGCCAACTAAGGCCAAGAGTACGACTTAGCTACTCACTTATCACATTCGCTTGCACAGCCTCTTTTTACAGGGAGGCACAGTCACACACCTCATAGATAGCTCACAGAACAACCTTGCCCACGCCGGGACTCCCAGAACACAAAGAAGACGCGCTACCTCTGTGCCAGAAAGCTGGCTTTCAGCATTTTTAGTTGACTTAATTATAATTAACAAATAAATACAATTAAGTATTTCGTGATTATATCTGAATAAAATTACCAAACATTTGTAATTTAAAAAGACACATAATATTAATAATTTTTATGATAAAATTAAAAAAAACAGTTTCAATTTTCATGCACAAATGCATGAATTTTTTATGCATCTTACGCAAGAATTGCACTTGCATCTTGGCATAAAGCAAAAACAAATTTTCCTAAAATAGAGTCTGATTGTTAATTTACATTTGTTTCTGGATGCTAAAAAAACATATCTTTTAATTTAACATGCATTATACAAATATGCCCAACTAGGTACCAGCGATCATTAGAGGTTAAGAGCGGCGAACAATAGCATGGACAGTATTAAAACATTAAGTATAATTGTATAAAATTACATAAGAAATATATCCCCTCCGAGAAATAAATTTTTGTGGTACATCAAGCAAATGAAATGTTAAATTGCAGGTATTAATCTAACATTTAACAGGACGTTGTGTAAATTAATAATGCGACTTTTATATTTTTTTCTTCAGTATAAAAATGTTGTGTTTTGAACATTAAGTTACAGTGGGTCATTTGAAAGTATCACATAAACATAAAACTGACACCTTGTTAATTTTAACCTGAAATTAATTAATTGTATCCAAATAACCTACATGAAATATTGATTGCGTTTAATTTCAAATAATCCCTTACACATAGTTTGTTTTTTTGGACAATACTAATAGCAAAAGTTTCAGTTTTGTCAAAGTCAGTTTCAAATTATTACAGGCAATACGATCGTGCTGTTAAAATAACCTTAAAATGATTTATTGTGTGTGTGTGTGTGTGCGTGCGTGTTTGAAATAATGGAGTCGAATACAATGACGCCGAAATGTCACTGAATATGAACTTCCCTGAGTAATCTGTTTTCTAACTGCACATTGTCTTTTCTGATCCAATGACTTCACTGTCGTGTTCCTGAATTGCAGAAAATAAATGACATCTTTTTTCTCTGGCATTCAATAACAGAAAGATTATCACTCAATTTCAATACTTGCTAAAAATTATCCGAATTTCATTTCAATATTGGAATACAAATTTAAAAGTAATGCAAAATTATTTTTAAATGAAAATTTAGGAAAAACATTGTACGGTTATATTTATTAATAACAACTGTTAATTTTAGATATGATCTAAAATTATTTTTGTGCTGTTATAACAATGTCAATTTTCAACCAAATGAAAAATATTCTATATGTCTCAATTTTAATTTAAAATTATGAATAAATTCCATAGAAAATAAAATCGTGCAGAGTTTACTTTTCAAGGTTTGTTCGTACTAATTTTTGGATATCTAAATTATGCAAATGAACCTGCTCCCTGCACCAAATAAAGCCATGCACATTTTTAAAACACATTTATTTTCCTAGATTACTAAACAAAGAATGCCGAATGAATGTCTTTTAATATTTTAATTAATTATAAAGATTTTAGTTATGCAGTTACTTCAAGTTTTATCTATTCAAAACTCTTTTCGTTTCGAAGTTTGGTCGAGGAAAGTATACCAAAATTAGGAAATTAGAAAATTTATTTGAAGTTTCTGTCATATTAAGTAAAACTTTGATACGTATTTTGTAGTCAAAAGAATGGGACATTGAAAAAGAAATAGAAGAATAGAATACCATTCCCGTAGAATCCTTTTGAAAACTAGAAAATAAATTTCGTCATAAGATGGTCGAAAATGAAGCAAAAAATAGACTTCTTTAAATTAGCTTTTTCTGTAATATTCTGTAAGCTGTCCTGTTTTTCTATAGATGTTTGGAATATAGGGTAGTGTCCTCTGGAATTTTCTCGTGTAATATCAGATAAATTTATTTATAAACAATTAAAAACATCCATAATTCATCACTGGAATGCGGCTCATATCAAAAAATCAGTTTTGCATTTTGACACTTTTCTTTCAATCGATCTTAACCATAATTTAACACGAGATTATTACTGTTGCTGTAAATTCACATTTGAATTTCATATATTTAGTTTTATTAAAGGTTTTTCATTCCGTTTATCAAAAAATGATACAAATTTGCTCTTTTGATGCTCTTTATTTGCTCTTTTTGATTTGTTCAAATTCGAATTAAAATCCTATAACAGGGAGAAAGAAAAAAATCCGAGTTAATGAGTTCTGAGTTAACAAATCAAAATTTACAAAAATCATTGCTCTCGATCAAAGAGAGAGAGAGAGAGAGAGAGGGAAATAATTGATTCTATTCTTTTGACTGGTTGAATTCTTTTAACTCAATTCAAATAAAAAAAAGTTTTTTTTCTTGTTGAAAGGGGATTAGTAATTTTTCAGAAATAGAAAACCCCGGAAATATTTTAAACTACTCTCGGGCCCTTTCAAATCTTTCGGGTGATAAATTATTCTCACCAGACAGCTTCTTAGAAGAACATAACTTCTCTTCGTGAGGTAAAAATAAGAAAACTTAACCAAATAACTTCAGGCAGAAAGGAATTTCTACTATAAAATGTGGATTCAATGAAAATTGAAACTTAGTAACTTATTAAAAACTCCCAACAGAACTGTTATAGATAAAGCAGATATGTTTTGTTTTCCTTAGGTATCACTGATAACGGATCGGATTACGTCATATATTTAACGTTTGGAATTGTTGTTGTTCTCGTGTTACGCTTTACAACAAAAGGAGGGGTGCAGTTTCTGAAGGTATGGACCCCTGAGCACTCGAGGGTTAGCTAGCTCAAATGCGTCACAAACCCTTTCTAAGGGATAGACTTCATTCATGCATTCCATTCATTCATCCACATCTCGTAATTTAGATTTGGAACAGAGAACAACCCTTTCTGAAACAGTATCCCCAATGGTATTACTCTCGACATGGAGGACTTTGTAACCACGACAGATTTAAATTGAGCCAGCCTCAATACACGGACACATACAGAGAATCTTCGAATGGCGGGTTCGAACTCGCAGTCCAAGGGATGCGAATCCAATTCCTACCAACCAGGCTATCCCGGGCCCAATATTTGGAAACATATATTTTGTATTTAATTTTTGAAAGAAACGCCTGTTGCATAAATGACAATTGAAAATTATGAATTTAATTTATTTTTGTTAAAAAATTGCTTTGGCACAAGAATGAAATGCAAATTATAAAAATAAACTTCAGAAAAAGAAAAAAAAGTTTCCGGAACTGATCCAATTCAAAACTACATATTTATAATTAATTCATCATCATTTGTAATTAATTCATCATTAATCATTTTTGCAATTAAAAACCGTTTGCACAATTAGAAATTTTAAAAAATTTTCATCTAGTACATTGATAAAAAATTATTTTATTAGTGTTTTTTTTTTTGACAAAATCTACAACAGTACTAATTTAAAATATTGTGAATTTCATTTATACTATAAATATATAAAGATTATTTCAGCATTTTTATGATGCAATTAAATGGAAAGTTACTTAGTATTTGATTGCGAACACCCATGAGGACTTTTGAAGATAAACCTTATGAATTTTTTAAAGGATATCAACAAGAACGAATAAGAATTATGAAATGTTTGAATATTTCGTATTCCGAATTAGTTTTTCATATTTCATATTGAAAAGAAAATATGATGCGTAAAAAAAGAATATAAAATTATCAATTTGAAACCACAACAAAGGAGAAATAGTTTGCAGAGTGTATCCAAATTAAAAACTATACATAGATTTTATAAATATTTCAATAATGACGAAAATATAATCGTACTTATCAGATTGTTACTTTTTTCTCATATATTATATTGGTAAATGGCTTACTTAGTTTTTTTCGAAGCTAGCAACTTTACTAACTTAATTTTTTTTGAATTTCATCTATACCATAAATATGTGATTTATATATAATTCTTATGATGACTAAAATGAAACTTGTAAATTATTAAAAACTCGTATTAGAGTTGTTAAAGGAAAACAAATATATTCTTTTAATAGATATCGGCAAGAATGGATTAGAATTGTACCAGTTTTACTTATTTTATATTGATAATTATTTCTTTGATATTGAAAAAAATATGATACATAAAAGTTGTAAATTTAAGAATTTAAAATTACAGCAAAAAAGAATAACTTTATTTTTCTCTTTTGAAGCTCATCCAGTATTTAGAGCTTATCCAAATTAAAATCTGTCTATGTAATTTATAACTATTTTCGTAATTAAAAAACATATTTGCTAACCCAAAAATTGTTTAATTTTTTCTATATTATATAGTAAATAGATTAATTTCACTAGTAATTTTTATAGAAACAATAATTATTATTAGTTATAGAAACAATAATCATTTATAAGTTTTGGAATTTCATTTATACTATAAATTCATTCTGATTTATAAAGCATCCTTAAAATGTGTAATTTTTTTATATTGAAAAATTAGACAAAACTGAATCGACAATCGTGAAAAACAGAATATACCACTACAATAAAAATGTATCCAAAATGGCTGCGAATGATATCATAAAACAAAAGATATAAAAATTGCAATAGTTTCTAAATAATTTTCTCTTACTTCAATACAACTTCGCTAATATTTCCTGAATCATCAAAAATACATACCCTAAAGCGTTTTCGGAACATTTCAAATATTTTTGGTGCAAAAAAATATTTTGCGAGAGAAAATTTTGGTTCGTATTTTTTTTTATTCATTTACTTTCTCCATTTTGTAAAATCGATAATGCTGCAGTTCGTATCTCATTACAAACAAACTTATTTTTCAGAAGATAAATTCCAGATCGTTGTCAGCTGTTTATGGAAATCGTAAAAATGCTTGATAAAAATTTGCAGGCGATATCTATCGATGTATTTTAAATTAAGTATATCGGATGGAATATGATCATGGCATTATGATATTTGGCACCAAAACATTTAGCATTTTTTTATATTTATTGATTTACGGGTAGTTTCTTTAAAATTATAAATTAATCAAAGTAGGCTAAACTGAACATTTATTTTTTCAACTTTATTTTTAAAGTAAGTTATTTAAGTTGATTCTATACGCAGCTACATATACGAAGGAAATATTTTGTCTTCTGAAAAAAATATTGCTAATATACAGAAATTATTTTTTATTACTTTTTGAATGAATTCTTTTAAATAATTAATTTTTATATACAGTTTGGCAAAACATTATTTTTTCCCTTTTTGATGAACTGATTTGTTCACGTATTTTTATACCATTATAAAATATTGTTATTTTCTCTTGAACGAATTCTTGGCTAAAAAATGATTGCTGACGTTAAAGAAATTGATGGGAAGTGATTTTCAATAATTGAATAAATTTTATTGTGTGTATCTACAAGAGACATTTGAAGCGTTTTTAAAATTATTATAATCTATGTTATAAATTTGCCTGTGATAAAACTTTACAAAGATATTACAATATAATTGGATCAACAACTAAATAAATGTATTTTCTCTTGTAGTCTTTCGCCAAATTTATTATGACCAATTATGATTTTCACCAAATTATACTTGCCAAGGACTTTACTTACAGACAAAAATATGTAAAAATTAGTTATTTTTGTAGAGTTTTTTATATTCAGATTTTAATTCACCGTGGTGTATAAATTTAATTCACCGTGGTGTTTTCTTTCTTCGGTTTTTTTTATTTATGTTAAAACAAAGCACACAATTTTCCAATTACCAATTATTGCATTTGAAAATTTAGTATATTTCTTTTATGCATTAACGGACTCATATTATCTACATTTTATCTACATTTTAAGGCAATTTTTATGGATACTCTCATTTGCATTTTAAATAATCGATTCTAAAAACATATAAAACATACTTTACTTTTTTTTAAAGATTTGATAGATTACATAAAAATACTAAAAAAATCAGTTCCAATGTTTGTTAAAAGCAAAATTCAACAGAATCATAAAATAACGCTATCTCATCAAACAATTAAAACGGGATTTTATGATTTTCACAACTTTAATAGAGAAAATAAAAAGCAATAATTTTTAATAAATATAATAAAGATCTTTTGGGGTTTATAGTCAAAAAATTGAACAGAATTCTAGAAAAGTCGAATTGATTTTTTTTGCTGTGTATTAATATAAATCAAATGATAATCAAAAATTGGTTAGTAAAAAAGTTTCCCTACTTGCGTGGTATATTGTTTAATTGTTTAGTCATAATTAAAATGAAACCATTTTTTTAAAGCTAAATTCAAGAAAGGGTACTTTTGAATACAATTTTCAATTTTTTATATAAACATTTTCATGTTTTATGTTTATATTTTATAAAATGAAACTTATTTATTTATCGTACTAATAATTTCAAAAATTTAAGTTTACCTATAAAGTTTTTATGTGTGCAATGTTTTAATTATCAGTGCTTTAATTTTAAATTATTTAGAAATTTTTTGTTAGGGTGAAGTTAATTAGTTTGATATTTATTAGAATAAAGAAAAAACTTCATGAAACAAGAATTTGAATATGTAGGGGCTATTTTGATCTATATTTCTTCTATTTCATCATGGCATTTTAAAAATTACTTTGCATTACTAATGAAGAAAAAGGTTATTTACAAGACTATTGGAAATTTTTTGAAAATACTGATCATTTTTTGAAACTAAATATTAAGTAAAGGCTTTCTACTTATCTACGTAGAGATTATTATCTACGTAGAGACCCTATTACTATTATCTACGTAGATATTCTAATCATAGGTCAAGTGAGACTTTTCACTGTGTCAACCATAACATATGATTTATATAGTGTGAAGGTAAAACAAAATTTTACATAAACTTCTTAACGTAGAGATTTTAATCATAAATCAAGTGAGAATTTTCATTGTGTAGCCTTAATATATTATATATATAGTGTAAAGGTAAAACATAATTTCAGATAAACTCCTTAACGTAGAGACTAAGCATAAATCAAGTGAGAGTTTTCATTGTGTAGCCTTTATATATATATATATATAT
>JAOUZG010041316.1:1527893-1556470 GCA_026289955.1 Argiope argentata | reverse complement strand
ATTTCTACAGAAATTTTCTAACAGGTTTAATTATAAACTTGTCTATACATAATTAGAGGATAATTAAATATTGATATAGTGGAATATGACTTGATTAATTATGTTTTAGCAGGACAGTGGGCTTTGAAATAATAAAAAAATGGACGAAAACATAAAGTATTATTTTTATCATATTATCATCACAATATAAGCTGTTATTGAAATAAAATCGTGTTATAAAATGCATTGTTCAGTTTTAAAAATATTTGAATGTTCCAGAGGTAAAAGCTTCAATTGGAAAATTTTAGCTTTTATTAACATATCGCCATCATATTGATAAAAGCTCAAATTTTAAAAAAAATGAATTAACTGTTATTGAAAAGGAAATATATAATTATTCAATTTTCAGCACATGTATACGAGACACGAAATAAAACATCAGCTTTGTAAAAAGGAAATGCAAAGAAAAAATTTCTATGGTATTTAATTATATCAATATTATTAATTCAGTAAATCAGTTTTTTTAAGGTAAACGTGTTTAAATATATTCTTTCAATTCAAGGCCCAAACGACTAATTTTTAAAATTTTAATAATAGTAGTACATATATTAAAAAGGTCTAAATAAAAATAATAAAAGTTTAAAATGAAATCGATTAAGCTTATTTCAATGTATCATGTTAGAATATCATTTCTTGAAGGATCCAAGCACCACGTGCTCGTGCAAGTTGAATTATATTTTTATTCATTTTATATGTTTCATTGAATGAGTCACTTTAGTATTGCAAACGATCCATAAAACTTTGCCGTAGTCATTAACTTATAATTTTTTATTTGCCGTAGTCATTAACTTATAATTTTTAATCAGAACTTTTGTAAATAGGATGACAACACGTTTTTGAAAGCTGATTTTTTGAGATGCTCGTGCAGATAATAAAATTTTTGCTTTCCGCCTACGTATTTTTGTTTACTCCAAAAACTTCATCCCCAAAACAACACCATGTTCTGATAATAATTATAATGTATGTAACTTGAATCAATAAATTTTCTAAAAACTGACGAATGTTTAGCTTTTATCCTCACCTTTTGCTCTGTGAATCATATTTAATAAAATATTTTTGAGGTATTAACATTTTAATTAAAAAGAGTCGCCCTAAGGTCAACTAATTAAATCTCTAAATCTGGTTTATTTATGAATATTTGAATATCACTATTCATTAAAATGAGATATATTAGACCACTTAATCGGCCGTCTCAAAGATGACACCCCAATAATCACCCAGTTTTTTTAAAAAATATTTTTCAATACCTCCTATTAGTTAAACTCTCTCGATATATATTTATAAATCTTGTTCAAATTTTCAATCATTACTTAAATACGTTTTATTCATTCACTCAAGTTCAAATGCATTCTTTTTAAACTTCTAAGGGATGACACGTGATTTTAATTTAGTTTTTCAAATATTCATTTATTTTTAATACTTTAAATAGAATTCTAGCAGTTTGTAATGAACATTGAAATCAACAGGCTGTAGATCAATAGGTAAAATGCCAGGTATTCAATATTTTTTGCTTGAAGGGGACGAAAACGAGTTTACGTCTTGCGAAAATCAATGTTTTTTTGATAAATTATTTATATTAATTGTAATTATTAAATAAAAATTTTCTTCTTTGAAATAAGTAGAATTTGACTTTAATTTTTTTAATATTACTGGTTCTTTTTTTAGTCGCATCCAACATCCGAGGGGAAAACGTAGTATAAATAAGTAAAACATTGACTTTTAAAAAAAGAAGTGTCGTTCTATATTATTAAACGTGTTGCATATATTTCACTGTACACCCAACAGAAAATTTATGTAGCAATATTTTATTTATCATATAATAAAAAAAAAACTAAAAATATATCATTTCAAAAGAAGTCGGTATTTTATTTTTCATTTTCTAGTCATGTCCAAGAAATTAAGCAAAAAATTCAAAATTATTAATAAAGTATACATTGTTGATTTTCTTACAAATTACTTTGTATTCTAAAATGCCTGGGAAAGGATACAAAGCAAAAAGCCAGGATATTTTTGGTCCTCTAAAAAGACATTAATTAAATTTCTGTAAATAAACTAGCACCGGTTGGCCAACAAAATTAGTAACTTAGTATACTCAAAACATCTTACTTTACTTGTTTAATTCACTAATTAATTAACATTTATTTTTTTTCTTGCTTAAACTAGGGCTTACTGCTCCATGAATGAACTTTTGAATTTTTTTTCCTATCTTCATTTTTTTAGAAAGAAAGAAAATACCTTATATTTTTTCATTATGTCCTTTCTTTTAAATTAACTCGAAGGAAGTTCTTTTCGTTGACTATTTCAACCTACATTCGTTGACAGACGAAGAACCAATCAGATTTTCACCTGACGTTGCAGTGCTAATGAACTTGGGAAAGTTAAAGTCTTTCTTTTGGGGGGGAGGGATAATTAAAGTGAAGAAATAATTCTAGACGCGCTACGGATCTGTGAGACAGGAGATATCTAACAAAAGATGGGGAAAAGTTCGTAAAAGCTTAAAATGGGACTTTGATGGATTTCGGGAACTGAAGCATGCTGTTAATGGTAGGAATGAATTCGCAATAGAAAGATATTCTTTTGTATTATATTTATTTTATTGCATTTATAAAAATTTCTCATAATAATAAGTGAAAAACTTTAAATAAAATTAAAATTAATACATCACTCTATTTTTAATTTTTTATATTAATATTTCCCAGGCGATTCGCAAATGCAATTTTTTCTTTTTTACAAATTTCGCAGAATCAGCAAATATCGAAATACTATTACTGTCTTTATCATTTAGATTTGTGTAATTTTAGGTCCAAATATAACATTAAATGTTTATAAAGTTAAAATATTTGCTGTAAAATAGTTACATAATTATTTAATTATTCATAATTGAATTTATGCGTAAAGTTATTTATAAAATAGTCCGCAAGAGTACAAAATTTCAAAACTACTTTACTTCAAAGAGATTAAAAATTATTCATGAAATTTTGTCTTCAAATTTATAAATAATAATAATAGTTATACGGTTTATTTTAATAAAGTAAAATTATTCAAAGTTTAAAACTCTTAAATAAAATGATAGGAATCTAGTACATTCATTGCGCTACGTTTCAATTTGAATAATTGCTAAATAAATAACAGTTTAAATTTACATAAATCATGTTAAAAAGATAAAGCATTTAGCTCAGAAGTCAACCTGCCTTTCTATTTTGAAATTCTGTAACTGAAATTCTGTAATAGCTGATCTGTATTTGATGTCTTTATGTAATGTGCTGTCTACTTCTACAAGTTCCATGTGGTACTTAGTGGTGCAAGGGTATTTCCAAATGTTCAGTAGAAAAAGCATAATTGGTTTTTATTTTTTTATGTAAAAATGGAAATTATTTTGCATATTTTGTCTTATCAATATACCTTTATCTCAAAAGATGTAATTTTCCTGAATTCTTAGTCTAAGAAATGATTTGATAGAAAATGTAAAATAAAAAAATAAAATACAGTAAAAAATAGAAAGTTATATTAGATAATTCATCATAAGTTTATTTTCTCCTATTTTGCATAGCTCATATAATAACGCTGTGATTTGGATACAATATTACAGTAAAATATTAATGAAAGGGTTTTAATTATTTCCAATCTATCTCTATAATTATACTTATTTACCAATTTACCAATTGATAATGATAGACTTTTGTGTACAAATAGTAAAATTGGAAATTGATTTTTTGGGGGAAAAATTAATCACAAAAGACAAATCGAAAAGAGAAGTAATTTAATGATTTAATTCAATGAATGTAAGATTTAATTAATGAATGTAAGATTTTGTAATTAAATGGATTTGCAATTTAATGGATTTAATCAGAAAAAATTATTTATGAAATAAAAGTTTAATTAGATTATATTAACAAAAGTTTTTACTGACCTTATGTAACTTATTTCATATATAATTTCATCCACATTATTTTTGAAACTATAATGCAGAACTCTCCACGTATTCTTTTTTGATAAGTGAACTAAACATAAATCTTTTATAAAATTTCTTTAACTACATCAAAACAAAATAAAATTGCAATGCGAAAATTTAATCCCCTTTTCTATACAATACAGCATTGAAAAAAGGGATTACATTTCGGTATCCGTTTGTGCATAAAAAGGAAATTATAGCATTCAAAAAGTTGTATGAACAGGAAAATAAAATTAAGGACTTTTCATATCGTCTTCGCTCAGCAAATGACAGTCACAGTTTCGGATGACATGGTATAAAAGCATTTATTCTTCCAATACGAAGGTAAATGATCAATAAAAGTACAGAAATAATTCAGAACCAAAATTTGAAACATACAGAAAATTCTTTATAATAACGCCAAATGAACAACATAAATAAAAATAAGAAAAAGCCGAAATATTTAAGAAATACTTTAACATAAAATAATTTTTCAAAATATTTCAAAGAAAAGTTTTACAAATATTTTTCTTCATAAATTTTTTAAATAATTTAAAAGTTGTTTGAAGAATAAGGGGTACGAAATTATAATTAAAACAAGCATATTCTAAGGAATTTTAGTTCTAAATTACGTGCCCGACATAACATTTTTTAAACGAATTTAAGGAGGAAGTTTCTAAAATAATATTAAAAGAAAGTCAGAAAAAATGGGGAAAATATTTACATTCCATTAGTTGCAAACGATTTTTTTGTTGATTACATTTGGAATTTTATAATGCAAATATAATTAAAATTTGTATCTTTTTTTTGCGTAATAATGATTTAGTTCTTTTATTACCGATAGTAAAATTGAGCAAACGATTTTTCTTTAAATAGTATTTTAGAAATTCCATTGTGTTAACTTTTAATAAATTAAAGAATTGCATATTTTATTTATCTTGCTAAGAAATGTAAATCTAGTATGATATAATTCCAAAAAAAAAGAAAGGAAATTAAACAATTTCTATTTTCTTACTTTACATAATTTAATTTTTTTCTTTTCCAGTGATTATCAGAGTTTATGTAAATTAAATTCATTTATTTATCCATTATTTATGAATAAATAAATTTAAAATTAAATCCATTTATTCATAACAATGATAAAATTTGAATTTAATTATGAAATAACTTATATATATTTTTTACTTTTAAACGAGTAAAAAATGCAATATAACTGTTTTCATATTTATTATTAAAACCATCAAAATTACAATATGAAAACAATTGTCAGTTTAATTTTTATAATCTATAGTAATTACTAATCTTAAAATTACAAAAATTCCCGCATTTTTAAATAAAAACCTTGAATGGCAACCACCACCGACATCGAGTTTATTATATTTTTTATTTCATTTTTTATTATTATCCAAGACTAAGCATTGTTCTTGGATAATCCCAATAACTATACTTAAAATAACATGTAAATGGAAACAGGAATATTCAGCTTTGATAAAGAATTAAAGGGTTTGTTTACTAAAAGAATACTTGTGAATGGAATTGGAGATTTTTGTTATTCTTAGACAGTCACCATAATTTAAGAATATCTTTTAGAAGTTAAGTTTCTAATGTATTAAATAGGCAATTGAATTCTGTTTTTATTGCTTATCATTAAAAGTTTTAATGCTGAAGCTAGTTCAGCTTAAAACAGTAATTGGGGAAACAGTTTATTTTTAAGGTTACAAACGAGGAATTCCAACAATTACTAATTGCAAAGTATTCGATTCTTTCTTCATAGGTTGTGTGAAATTTAAACACTTTTCAATTTGTTGAAATATTATTTGAACAAAGCTTAATTAGTATTGTTTCAGGTAATTTCACTTGGATGCATTACAATCTGGAGACAAACACTTGTTCGGAAATGTGATATTTCAAGACTTGGCTTAGCCTGGCTCTTGAGACGCGGGAAAATTATATCTAAAAATTCTAATTTTCAGTTCTTTATACGAAAAAAACTCGAAGATTACATTGGATTATAGTTTCAGAATTAAACAGGCCACTGAACACGGTGAATATTAATGAATACTGCGAAATCTGTATTTGGCACATTTATGTAATTTTAGTTCGAGAGCAATTGCGATTACGTTTTTTATACTCGCATATCTAAATGTGTGACTATTGTTTTCACATATTTGAATTTGTTACTTTAATTTCCTAACGGTAATTTAAATTATAGCACTAATGTGAGCACAAGAATATATTTGTGACTCTTTCTACAATGCGAAAGGCATATTCAGGGCAACAAAATGAAAATTATCAAGAACTATAAGGCTGAGTAATAATATGTTTTTCTCTCTTTTTAGATTTAAACTAAACGCAGATTCTTTATAAAAGCAATAGTCAAGAATTTACTTTGGACAACTAAGAACTCGGAAAACGTTAATGAAATTTTCTGAGATCTTACATGTAGGTGCAGATATAAATATGTTGTTGTCTTTTAAGGCACTTGCCACGGACAAGCCCGCCGAGGTAGCCAGCCATTTAAGCCTAATGAGTGTCTCTTGTTACGTTGTATCTCGAACTAAGGTCAAGAACTAAGACTACTCATTCATCACATTCGCTTTCACTTCCCCCTTTTATAAGGGGTGGGGGCACATTTACACTTCCTATATATAGAACACAGAAGAACAACTGTGCCCAAACCGGGACTCGAACCCAGGATGCCCAGACAAGGGGGGAAGACCCTCTATCTTTATACCAGGACGCTGCCGTATATAAATAATCTATTGATTATCAAATCGTATTTATATTGTTAGATGAGCTTGTAATGAGTTGTTACAAATAAACTTAATCAGAAATTTTTTTTAAAGTGTCAAATGAGTAGTGATATTATAAGTATTTTGATTTCCCACAAAATTATAGATACCGTCAATTTGAAAGTACTTTGCACTTTTTTTTTATCAAGAATAATTAAAATATAAAATTCGGGGAGACACACATATATACATATACAACTGAATTAAAAATGAAAACAAAATTATAAAAATAAAAAATAAGTCCCATTTGATGTGATGCTTTTTAGAAACCACTATTTGAAAGCCTTTCATGAATTTATAATAAAAAATGAAAAAAATTAGGAGTAAAATAAGGACTTAATAAAATTCATATAATGAAAAATAAAAAATAGATTTATGATAATAAAAACCATATAATAATAAAATATCTTTAATATTATAATTATAATTATATTAAAAAAATTATTAAAAAATAAAAACTCAGGGTTATTATAAATATAGCGTGGTCATAACTTTTCCAAGTTCTAAGCATCTGAGCTATAATCAATAAGGGAAACGAAGCTAAATTTCCTGTGCTGACAATAAAAAGGATCAAAAGACAGGAAATGCCAACATTATATTCTGCCTCAAAATAAAAGGAATTATTTTATGGCCATTCAGTTCTCCTGTTTTTATAGAATGTTTAGAACTAGCCTTTATGTTATGTAACATTTGTTCAATTTCAAATTTTTTTAGACATACAATTTTTTTGAAAGAGTGAATTTAATTGGTAATGAAGGAACACTCAGAATCCGTTTTATAACCATTCTTTTAAGAGCCTATAAATTTCGATACCAGAATATTAGCTTGCAGGAATTATTAATGTTGATGATTGTCCTATATTTAAAGTCTCAATGCATTTAGAAATCATTAGATGCATCTGTACAATAATTTAAAAGCCACTCTATAGCTAAAATTTCTGTTTTAAAATTAGAATTATTTTTTATTTATTTAAGATAAATTCCTGTGTATTCTGAATAATTTTTCAATTATCTTGATTTGTATATCGAAAATTCAATATGAATTATATATTGTATAACATCGAATAGTTGATTGTCTTAAAATGTAAGCCTATAGAAATTTCCATATTTTTTAATAGTCATTTGTGTGCATTAAAAAATTATTCCATAATTTAAATAAATAAAACATATTCAGTTGTCAATTATGTTATCTCTTATAAATCCCAAATTATCTTTCTATAAGCTTTTAGCTCTAACCGAATTTTCTAATTTTGCAGGAGTTTTTTTGTATTAGTGATTTACGTCGCTTGTTGTTAAATTTAAATATAAATTAAAAAACATAAATTCATTTTACAAATTTTGCATGTTGGTAATTGAGTTAATGTGAAAAAATTACTTATTTTAAAAAGTCGGCAGAAAATTTAAATTTCTAACTCATTATTAATTCTAGAAATTAATTATTTTTTCTCAAAATTATTGAATTAGATTCCTTCTAAAATGTAAACTATGAAGTGAAAATTGTTAGAATACTCTTTATTATTGCGTTAGAGGCTCGAGAATAAAGTGAATGGAAATTAATAAATGTAACTCAAAACAAAAACAGATAAATAGATTTAACAGGAATAGACTTTTGGTCAGATAAAAAAATAATTTTATTGAAATATAGATTAAGCGAAGCTGGAAGAAATGTGTGAAAAATTTTATATCTGACTGCCATCGACATCTTAAAAGTAAAAATAAAAAAAATGTTTTAATCATAAATGATTGGTTCATATTTTTGACAGTAATATCTTATTTGCATGAACTAAAGGTTAACTAAATCTGAAATTAGGTATTTAATTAGTTTAAAAATGTATGTATAAAAAAACGTGACGGCTTTATCTTTTATCAATCACTTTTTATATCTATTAAGAACTAAGAGCGATACCGCATTTAAAAATTTTCAATTGAATAATATTAAAGCTCTTGAGATTTCAGTATTTTTCTATTAGTGATTCTATTCTATTTCTATTAGTGAAATGGATTTTTTCCCTAAAATTAGATTTTTAAAAATGCTGTTAAGATTTTTTTTTTCCTTTTTTGCACAGGTAGGTGAAGAATATCACAGCTAGAGACAGATTTAAAAAATTATATAATTTCCATTTAAGAAAAGTAAAAAATAAATGTAACATGTAAATTTTTTTAGACTTGAACATAATTTTCTTTAATTACTAGGTTGTAATTAAAGCGCAAAACTTCCTTGAAATTCAAATTAAAGTTTCTCGGCTTTCAAAAGTACTTTTAGTAATTTTTTGAGAAAATAGTTTTCATTTGTTGCAGCAAAAATTTAATTTTTATTACCTTAACTTTATTATCCACGTAATTCTAATGAGTTATATTCTTTTTCTGGATGTAAAGCGGTTAAATTAATGTCGCCTTTGTAAAGATTCATGGATTTTGTTTTTAGAAATTGGATAATTATTTCTTCTAAAAAGAGTATATCAAAAAATTAAAATGGGAGGTAAAAATCTAATTTACTCTCAAATCGAATTGCAATGGATTTTGATGGGGCAATTTAAATGAAACTACTATTGTTTGTTCATGAAAATATTTCTTTGCTTTTTAAATACTTACAAGACAGAAGTTTTGATAAATTTATTATCATAATATTACTTTCAAAGCACAACATCTGCTAAAAAAACAAAAAACCCCTTTAATTTTAATTTGATTTATTATTTACATAAGAAATTTTCAACAAATTTTTAAGCAGCGTCCTAGTGGTGGTCTGAGAGTCCCTGGTTCGAGTCCCGGTTCGGGCATGGTTGCTCTTCTGTGCTCTTTTTATAAGGAGTGTGTATGTTCCTAGCTGTAAAAAGATGTGCAAGCGAATGCGATGAGTGTGTAGCAAAAGTCGTACTCTTGGCCCTAGTTGGCGCTACTTCAAAAACAAGAGAGGCTCCTTTCGGCTTAAATCTGCTGCTGTATCAGCGGCAGGCTTGTCCATTACAAGTGCCATTAGAAACAACAACAAACAACACAACTTTTTATTAATGGAAAGTGTTCAACCATTTTACATTGATATTGACGATACTTCGCAAGTATATATGTAAGTAATCGATGGTGGCAATGGAATGTTTTGATTATTAATTTTTTTGAATAATTAACAGTTAAAAATGTATTTTTTATTATTTTGAAACTTTTGAATATTAAATAGAACATTTTTTTAAAAAATATTCAAATTTGATTTAAGATCAAACATTGATATCTTTTTATTTCAAATTTATACTACATTTAATTTAACTTATAACACTTTTTTGAATTATTACCGAAAAGAAACTCTCCTGTTATGTACTCTAGTTTTACAAATAAAGTAAAGGTTTTATAATGGCGCCTAAAAGTATGTCGAGTTCAAACTTAGTAACTAATTAATTAATCTCTGTCGAAACATTGGATAGTTTTTGTGAAAAAAGGATGGAATATTCAAGAATCAGGGCAATTGTTTTCTTATGTCTGAAATTGCAGCATTTTTTCTAAAGAAATGATTTACCTTTTCATGGGAACTATAAAAGGAGGTTAGATAGCTCTTATGTCAGTCAATCTATAAAATTGAGTTGAATTTAAGGGTCTCTCTTCGGAATGTTGATCTTCTGTTAGTTATCCGAGCGACTCGTATTATTAAGAAAGATAATAACTATTCTCAATTTGAACGAGACGTTGAAGCAGGTACACTTGTACAGGCTGTATGTTCTGGTTCTTTGTATTCCTGCAGAATAAGCATCGTTATCCCTTACTGAATCTGTTCAACTTTTCACTGTCCAATGTGTGGGCGGATCTTTGCGATTTTTCTATAATAATATGTATTTTCAATTTGGCAACATTCAAAAATGTAAAATGTGTACGTATTTTCATATTCAAGTTTGAGAATTTAATTACCTTGAAGCTTTTATAAAATTCAATATTTCATTGAATGAATGCTCTTTTAGTTGTCAATATGATGTATTCAGTTAAGTAATGTCCATAAGTTTTGAAAGTAATGCCCTATCCTTTCTTTTTCCTTTTCCCTTTTTTAATTATAATTTTTTGTAACTTATCTAGATTCAATGAGACTTTATATAATTTTTTTTATAAATGAGTCTATTATGGTTATAGTTCTGTAGGTCATTTAACGTGAAAAGAAATTCCTTAAGACCTGTTTTAGGATTTATGACGTTTTACTTTTATGACTCTTATGACTTATGACTGATGACTTTTATGTTCTATGACTTATGACTCTTATGGCTGATGACTTTTACGATGTACGACTTATGACTCTTGTAACTGATGACTTTTAAGATGTATGACTTATAACTCTTATGACTGATGACTTTTATAATGTATCATTTATGACTTTTATGACTTATGGATGTTATTTAAGACTTTTATGATTAACTAGCCGCCTTTGGCGACCAGTCGGTTAACCAGTATTAATGCTCACTAAAGTTTGCTCGCTAATATTTTATGTAGGTCATAACAGGTTTTTCACCAAAATATTTTTAAACCAAACGAATTTTGATAATCATATAATTCATTTATAGTATTATTTATTATTATTTTCTTCAGATGATCTGTTCACTGAACTACTCATCTTTCTCTTTCTATCCGAGCAATGATTGTCCCGGAATTGATATTTTACTTAAATGGTGGAGGGAAAGGTCTAAAATTCTGTTTTTATAGAATAATGATATTCAATTTTTCATCAATGTAAACACACTAAACAAATAAAGACACAATTGGTTTACAAGAGATGCAAAAGCTTAAAAACAGCTTGGAAAATGCCTCGTACAGACGAAATAATGGTGACACACACACCCATATTTTCTTTTCTATCCTTTTTTCTTCACTACTTTTCTTTCTATAAACCTTTTTTCCCTTTGTTATTACTTTTTTTTCTTCCCTGCCCAGACTTCATTTTGAGCAGGCATAGATTAAATATTCATACCGTCTAATAATAAAAGCAACTATTTTCTTTCTTTTTTAAACATCCCGTTATCTATGAATGAAAACCAACTAACTTCACGTATTTCTTTCTAAACAAATCATAATTTATTACTTCCTGTTATCTAACTCAGTTGATCTGGGGGGAAGGAAATGAAGATTTTTGGCGGGAAAGCAAAAAAGTGTCGTTTTAACTGTTTTCCACGCAGTTTTTTCATTTTTTCTCTCCATTAGAACCATCCTCGTGTCTTAACGAAAATATTTTTAAAAAATCAGCCAAGTTGGCCGAGCCGTTCTCCAGTTTTGCGCTTAGCAACGCATTTCGAGTTGCATTTTTATTAATATAGATGACTTACGACTCTTATGAGTTACGACTTATTTTATGATTTTTTCAGCAATATTTAGAACAAAAAAATGACTTACTTTCTTTAAAATAAGTCTTTTTTTTGCTAATAATGTCATCTTTTTAAATACTTATTTTCATAAGTATGTCATTATTTATGTAACTTCTAATCATTATCTTTAAAAATAAATGTGGGATCATTTAAATAAACACAGAACTGGAATGCACGAATCCAATCCGAGTATTCCAAAGAAGTTAGAAGAAGGTCGATATAAATTAAAATTGCGCCCAGTCAAGAAAATGTGACAAACTTTTCTTCATACTTTATTTGGACGAGGCAAATAGGGAATGATTTTAGTTATTACATATGAAAAAAAAGCAATTAAAGACCGCTTAACTATTAACCTTCCGAAAAATAATTTAAGCCAAAAAATGTAGCAAAAAAAGAAAAGCGCAAGATAAAACTTTTGTTAGAAAAATACCTAATCTCGATTATGTAAAGAAGAAAAACATTCCTTACGCCAAAAAAGGTAGCAAAATCGCAATTACATTCTTTCAAAAGAGAACAATACAGTTTTTTTATTCCCTGTTTCCATACTCCTCAACAAAAAAGAAAAAAAAAGCATCCAAAAATGTTAGTCTTTAAGACTAGTCTGCATTATTGAATGCTTTTTATACTAAATTAATCCAAATCAAAGAAATTATTTAAAAACCGTGTTGTTTGCATGAAATATCATAGAAAATTATCTGGCCCTTATTTACTCTAACACTTTTTATTGTATATTTCATATGACCTGTGCATTACAGTTATCAACAATACATCCAGATTTCACAATTGTAAATATACATCCAGGTTTCGAAAGTTGACATAATGTATTAAAAAATGAGTATAGGTTTCGCTAACAGTGTTGTTTTTTCAAAATATCTTTCGAGAATTCTGTATGATAATTTTTATTTTTTAAAATTCTCTTTGTGAAAATTAAATTTTATAATGGATTTTATTTAATTCTTGATGCATTAAAATTTTAACATTTGTAATTTTATGTATTTGTAATATTTACATTCTATTGTATTAATTTCGAAACTTAATCATCATTCAATCCTTTTGTTTAGTTAAATTGTGATGCTACTCTAGTGACTCCATCTCGTGATGAATAAGAAAAAAATCATTGCTATTTTTTCTTTTATATGTTATCACTATAAATTAAAGAATAAAAGAAATACAAATAATTTAAATAATAATGAGCTGTTTAAAATATTAGCAAAACCATGTTTGTATCTTGATATTTCACTTTAACTGAATTCTTCTCAAATTTTTAATATTTTATTTAAGCTATATGGCAATGTAAATTTTTTACTAGAATTTTTAATACGTGTTCATTGTCAATGAATTAAGATGCTTTATGTATTGCAAGTAACATATTTTACGTTAGCAATTTAATTAATTAACTAACTATTGTATCTTTTTAATAGAAATTGACCACTCCAGGTAAAAAACACAGGTGTTTTTATCTTTTAATTATTCTTTTTAACGTTGTGAAGAACAAAAAAACTATTATTTTCTTTTTTTTAATCTTTTCTCTCAAATTAAACACATACTTTAAAGTAGTTAAGATATTCCTGTGAAAGTCCTTTCATTAAACTATTTCAAACTGCTTTAAGTTGAAGAAGAAGAAGAAATCAGATTTCACTTTGTTCAAAACTGTTAATGACGTTGGGAATTTTCAGACTTTTTTTGCCTTAATTAGGGTCCCAGGAATAATTTCGGATTCACTTCTAGGATCTGAGTACAGCAGTAATTTAACAAAGGACTATGTTAATTGTACATTTTAACTATCAGGAGAATAAGCTAGTTAAAAATGCAAAGAAATAAAAAATATATATAAAAGAAAATAATGAAACTAGCATTGAAAATGTAATTTAGTTTTATATATTTTTTAACAGAATTACCTGTTAAGAATGTGTTCAGATATCCTATATTAAATTCAAAGATTTGTGAAACTACCGTAGCTTTCATTCCTTAAATATTGATCATAGACATATACTATTATAGACATATACATAGACTATACTACAAAGTTGCTTACAAAAAATCAAAATGTGATAAAATTTAGAGGATTAAGGAAAAATTTTTTTTTTTATACTTCCCCGTAAAAATATTACATGATTTGTCTCACATGTCAGGATAGTTTTTATTAATCATCTCGTATGTACCATTAAATTGTTTCTTTGTAGTCACTCTAGAGCTTGTGACTTTCGTGCTGAAGCTCTATTTATTGTCTTTTGTTCTGGAGAATACATACCAATAAAAATGCTAATATTGTCAATTGAAAATTTGAAAACTTTGTTAATTTAGCAGTAAGAATTAGAGTTTTGGTGTTATTTTTCTCATGAAATTTAAGCACATACCTGCAATTACCCTGAACCTGAATTTTTTACATTCATGTGAATGATTTGGTATTTACAACCTCACATGTCAGGATAGTTTTTAATAATCATCCTGTATGTGCCCTAAAATAAAAAGAAAAGAAACGGATGATAGATTGGATAGCAGATATACGAAACAAAACCGAACAGTAATTTCAAAAGAAGAAAACTATAAGTTTCTTCTTTTTTTAAGTAAAGAAATTTAGAAAAATAAAAATAAATGAATTTGATCTAACCGAATATTAACGTGCATAATCGTTGTTTCGTTATGCATTGATTTTTGAATTGCTTATACACGAAATCCTGGGAACATAGCAGGTAGATTGGATTTTAATTTTTTTTCTAAAAACGACTAATTAGATTTATGGGAATTAAACACGTGATCACCCAGCCATGAAATTAAGTAGAATTACCTACTGATGACACCGAATCTCACTTTCGAAATTAATTAATTAATTACTTGGCGTTATATCTTAATCGAAAAGAAGTTGAGTTTTTTTGTTTGTGTGTGATTTTTATGTTCTTCTGAAAGAAATTAAATATTTCTGCTTTATTCTTTCTTTTCCTTTAAATTAAATACAGAATCCTTCTTTAATTTGTATTTTATTCCTGTTCTCCAAAAAAAAAAAAAAAACCATCACGTCACATCGTTAATTAAATTGAGAAATTTTAACTACTTCTTTCTTCATTTAAAGACTATTAATTTCCGGTTTCGCTTCAGTCAGGTTGACGTTAATAGTCCAAAACATAAAAATGTTCTTTAAAAAAGAGAAAATAATAGGAGTTAGAACATATGCTTGATTCTGATTTTGTAGATTGTTTATATTCACTGTTAATTTGCTAGAGAACGATCACCTCTGACACAGTACCCTCAGTGGCATTACTCTCGATATGGAGGACTTTGCGACCACGAGCAGATTTAACGAGTGCCAGCCGCCACACACTCGGGGAATCTTTTGGTCGGTGAGCTTCGAACCCATAACCTAAGGAGTACGAGTCCAACGCTCTACCAACCAGGTTTTCCCGACCCATTATTGTCGATAATTACCTTGATTCAAGATTTATGGACGGATACATTAATTTAAGATTTCTGGATAGATACATTAATTTAAAATTTGTGAATAGATATATTAATTCAAGATTTGTATGTAGATTCATTAATTTAAGATTTGTGAATGAATACATTGTTTTAAAATTTATGAATAGACACATTAATTCAAGTGTATTGATACGTGTATTGATTTGTGTATTGATACATTAATTTAAGTTTTGTGAATAAATAAATTAATTTAAAATTTGTGGATAGATATATTAATTCGAGATTTCTGAATAGATACATTAATTCAAAATTTGTGAATAAATACTCTTATTTAAAATTTGGGTATCGATACATTAATTTGTTTAGTGAATAAATACATTAATTTAAGATTTGTGGATAGGTATATTAATTCAAGATTTGTGGATAGGTATATTAATTCAAGATTTCTGAATAGATACATTAATTCAAAATTTGGAGATAAATACATTAATTTAAGATTTCTGAATAGATACAATAATTCAAAATTTGTAGATTAATACATTAATTTAAGATTTGTGGATAGATGCATTAATTCAGTATTTGTGGATAGACACAGTAATTTAATATTTGTGGTTAGACTCATTAATTATGATTGTTTGGATCATAAGAAAATCGCCATATTTTGTAATTCTGGACAACTTTTAAAGTTATTCATATTATTTCTTAATTTCTTGTAATTTGACGAGAGTGACTTATTCAAATAATGCTTTATTTTTTATCTTGTTGCTTTATTAGTCTGAATGAAAAATTTAAGCTCATTTCACATTTTAAATAATTGTGCATCGATACAATTAGAATTAATGGATAGATATATTAACTTGGAATCTTTCGGTGATAGAAAAATTGCTAAGTTTTGCTAATCTGAACGGTGTTTCAAAACACTAGTATTGCTTCTTCAAAGCTTTCCGTTAGACACGAGTAACTGTTTCACGTACTGCGCTATTTTTTTTATTTTGTCGCAACATCTGTCTTGATTGATCACATCTTTACTTATAATAAGGCACAATGTGTGTCTCTCTGTGTGTGTGCGTCTGTTGGCGATGTACAGGCCAGACCGTTCGACCTACAGTTACCAAATTTAGTATATGTATACCTTGGGTGCCGGGAATGTGCACCTCGGAGCCCTTTTTTGCATTTTTAATTAAAATTTTAACTAATTAAAAAATAAGCCAAATTTTGACGTTATTTCGCTATAACTTCCAAAAAAATTACAACACAAAATTGATTTCTGCATCAAGTTACAGCTCAAAAAATTAGCTATTCAATGATATCAATGTTTTGACCTATAAATTAAAACTCTATTTTTAATGAATTTTTAAACATTTAATTTAATTGTTTTTTTTTCAACTATTTATTTTGCAAAAATTAAATAAAAATAAAATTTTATCTTCTCGAGGATCTCAAAAAAATCAGCTTTTAATAAAATGTTGCCATCACATTTTCAGAAGTTCTGATTTAAAAAAAGTTAATTACTACCAAAAAAAAAACAGAAAAATATAATTCTCATCACGTGATTATATGAAATGAAATAAATAGGAAATATGAATTTTTTAAACAATAAATGCGAGGGAAAAATTTTCTTGATCGTTTGCAATATCAAAATTATTAATTCAATTAAAGAATTAAAATAAATAAAAATACGTAGTAAAAATATATTACAAAAGTGCGACAGTTAAAAAGAGAAAAAAGAATTTTTTGAAAAGCACCAAACGATAATCTTCTGAGAGCGAGATTAATTATTTAAAAATAAGAACTCTTAAACGAAATTGAAAATGATGTCATTTCAAAGAAACGACGAACAAAAAGCAATTGATAATCAGTAGTAATAAAATATTTTTGCATTATTTTTTTAAATTTTTAAAACAATAAGACATGTTTTGAAATGTTACTTTTACTTATGTGAAGAAGATATTTTGTGCAAATCAAAGAATTTGCCTTCGTGATTGTAATTTATCTCCGCATTTTAATGAATCATGCGAAATAAAAAGGCATCTGCTTTCAACGAAGCATACATAATACTACAGCTATACTGATAAAAGTAGGTTAGCTATTTGAAAACGCATCTTCTTTCAAACAAGCATACGTAATAATTAACAAAGCAAAATTTGTAAAAGCATATAAAACTATTTTAACACGCATATTTCGGAGACATCAAAACTTTCTAACCAAAACAATATCGTGTTCTCACATGAGAAAAAATAAATTAACTATCATTCCAAATTAAACATATAAAAATGTCATTTTCGGCACGTGTCTGTATAAAATGAAACAAATATGAAACATGATATTTTTGGAAAATAAATGCAATGAAACTTTTTCTATGATATTTTACTATACATATATTACTAATCCAATTAAACAGTTTTATTTAAGGCAAATATGGCTTAATCACTACAAGGCATCTTCTGTAATTGGAGTCCAACATCTAATTTCTTAATTTTTTGGGAGAGACATAAATCTCTTAACAATTGGTTTAAGTGAAATATATAATTAGTATATTGAGGGAAAAAATGCTGATGAATTAAATTTTTACATACATCATCTGCTCTGTGAATCATATTTAATAAAATATTCTTGAGACAATAAGTCCTTAAAATAAAAAAAGTGGTACTCCAATGAACTAAATCAATCATCAAAGCTGATCGAAAAATTTTCGATCTATGAAAATTTCAATATAACTATCAATTCCGATCAATGAAATTTAACTATGATTAACTTTCAATTTCGATCTATGAAAATTTCAATATAACTCATTCGATAAAAACTGGCGATTTTAGACCACTTTATAAAAATATCAATGAAGCCAATCAGAGTTACTCTTGAATAATTGGTCTAGATTATGAAAATGATGATTGTTCTAAACTTTCAATATTCAGAACTGAATAAATCAGTCAGATTTGATCGCAGAAGATAGAAATGCTTATTTATTTATTTAGAAGTTGAAATATGAAGAATATTTTACAAATATGAATCTATAAGACAAAAGGAATTTAAACCATAATTTTTTATATATGTTTATAAACCTAAAAATAATTTCATTATTGAGATCATTTATATACATCTAAAAATAAAATTTAAAACTGAAGGTTTCAATTAACCTGCGAAATTTTTGCTGAATAATTAGTTGAGATCTTATAAATTATTTTAAAAAATTATAATGATTCAATTTCTGTAGTGAACATAAAACTTCAATGACGGAAGATGATTATGACTCTGCTTTCAACTCAATGACTCTGCTTTCAGTTCTTAGTTTTATTTAAAGGCATGCTTGAATTGAGTAAAAATATCTTTATATTAAGTGCACTTCCATCATATTCAATTTAATTTAAAACTGAATTTTACGTGTACTGATAGAAAATCACAGAGAGATGCTGAGTTCAAACATAGGACTTTTTAAGGCCTACATAATAGTATAAGTGAATTATATTATTATCGAAATTTGAAGCTTAAAAACATTTTGCTGAAAAACTTATTATGAGACCAAGTTATATAAAAAAATTGATTTAACCCTTTCGTCGGCATTAATATTGGCGAACCAACTGGTCGCCAAAGGCGGCTAGTTTTTAATTAATTTAGATAAATAAAAGTTAATTTAAGACCTTGATGTTAGTCATAGCTTTGGAAAACTCTATTTTATATAATAATATGGGCACTTTTCCATTAGTCAGACATTAATGGCAATTCACCAAATAATGTAGAATTCCACCAAATTTTTCGGTGGGCCTGGTTAATGGAAAAGTGTAAACCAGGACTAGAAATGTATTAATAACATTGAATACCATTTGTAATGTTTGAATTTCATAACATTTGAATTTCACCATTTGTAATGTTTAACAAATATCCTTCAGAAATATTGTGTTCTTAATTATGTTTTTTTTTTGTATTTTATAGGTGCAACAGGAGAGAGCATCACTCACTTTTCGCCAAAGGGTATTTAGCGCCAAATATGGCAACCCGATGTTATCATTGGAGGATATCTTCTTCCTGGTGATAAGGCGCAAAAGCGCGGGGAGTTGGCGATTTTGAAAAGTGCGCCAAGGGGATGATGTTCTCAGCGGATCAACCTATTTTATATATCAAAAAGTAAAAACAAGTCATTTTCGTGTGATATCAAAGCGCAAGAAACAAAACCAATAAAAAACATTTATCTTAATAAAGAAGTACTTGCATAATTGGCTGTTCTATTTTTACTTTTTATTGAGATACTTTCTATTATAAACCAACAATGCAGAGCAAAACACTGCAGATAGGTTGAATAATTTTTTCCCTCTAAAAAAAGACTAATTAAATTTTTGTAAATAAAACAGCTCTCGTTGGCCTTTAAAATTAGTAACTTAATTTACTGATAGTATCGCACCTTACTTACTTAATTCACTAATTAATTAACCCAATTTTTTTTTCTTTTCCTAATAGAAATGTAGCGTATCGCACCGTGAAGGAACTAAAATATACTTTTTTTTATCTGTGTCCTCTTTACATTGTTATAAAATAGGAAAATAAAATCATTTTTTTACGTCTTTCTTTTAAATTAAATCTGGGAGAGTTCCTTTTGTTAGCTATTTTAACCTACTTTAAGTGTCAGAAAAAAAGCAAATCAGATTTTCGTCTCACGTCTCAGCGTTAATGAAGTTGGGAAATGTTAAGTCTCTTTTTCGGGTAATTAAAGCCCAAGAATAATTCTGAGCGCGCCACGTTTCTGAGTGGCAGAAATTATCTAACAAAGGATTGGGCAGACTTCGCAAAAGTTTAACTAAGTACAGTTAGAATAAACTAATTGGGGTGTGAGATAGGCTGATGAAGGTGGAAAGAAATATCTCATATAAAACAATTTTTTAATTCATTTGGAAGGCTTTATTTGAAAACTTTAATATTGTTACGTATCAACGGGTAAGTTTATAGTGGGTGTATGGTAACATACACCAACTGTGTATACACCCCAAGTGTATGTCGCCGAACAAACATTAGGCTGTGTCTTTACACAATCAGCAAGTGAGCTGATTGTGTAAAGATACAATCAGCAAGCCTCAGTAGAAAACAACAAAAACTTTCATTTACATGAAGAAACCAAGACAAAGACGAAAAATACATAGACGAAAAATATGTACAGCAGAGACGAACACAGGACACTACACTAAAACAGACAGCAGCTCACAAGTAATAATCGACCACAATACTGAAAGCAATCAGACAGAATCAAACAGCAAAGGAGACCTTCAGAGCTATGGTCTCTCCAGACGGCTGAAGTTATCACTGTCTCCTCTCTTTAGCTATCGACTCAGTACCATATGACTGCCTACTTCTCACACTACACGTCACTGTTTCCTCAATAGACAACAGAACTCGGCACACAGCAATTCAGCACTATCTTGAATTACACGAAACGCTGGCACTCCGTTGCTTCGTTGTCTTCGCGAAGATTTGTTACTTGTCTTCTGTTCCAACTCCAATTCCGGTTCAATTCAGTTCACTTTCAGCTTAAACCTGCTGGCCTTTTATAGCTCCCGGGAGGTGGGACGAGAACCTTCTAGATCAATCAAGGAGCATCTCGGTTTCTATAGCAAGGATCGTAAAAATTCCCATAGTTTCCGGTATGATCTATTTTGTTGCCAAAGTTTCCAAATCCATCACCAAGTAACCAAATGGTCAATAAGTTTGTCGCCAAGTTCTCAGTTCACCGATGTAGCACCGACTCAGTATGCAATAGCCTGATTGTAAAACATTCTTTATTACGATGATACTGTTCGTTCTGGGGAGCAAAATTACAGGTTTAGAACAATATGTTCAGAGTTGCAAGTAAAAACTTAAAAAATAGAAGAAAACCTATCATTTTACAATAAATCTTTTATATAAGCAATATTTTTCACATTTTAATAAAATTAATATTGTATATAATCGTTATCAATAAACAAAATTATTTTTATTTAAAAGATATTACCTGCATTATAAACATTAAATATATAAAATACTATTCTTCCAAAATTAACCATGATGCCCAAAAGTTATTTACAATATAAGTTAACTAAAAACTCAGTAAGTTTTATATTATTTTTTTGTTATGGTTACCAAAAATATTATCATACAAACATATTTTTTTACGTTTTCTTAGAAAAAATATCATATAAATGATATGAATTCCTATTTCCTTTTTATTTTTCACTTATTTTAATATTTTTTAAAATAATGTGACGTATGTTTATTCTTCTATAGTTGTGAATGAATTTCAAATTAATTTCAATTGTCCATCAAATGATTGATATAGATTCTTCCATTAATATGAAACGCTGAGAAGAAGGCGAATTTTCTCCGCAGAAGATAAACAATTAAAATACAAATGTATATAGTTAAAATTCCCAGAAATGCCTACATGACTCGGGGTCCAATAAAATAGAATATAGAAACCACTATTTTGTTGAAGACGCAGAATTCTAATAGAAATTAGAGGCGTCCGATTTCTGTGGTGCGAATGCATTTCCTACGCATTCATATTTTCAGTATAAATAATGAAGTTACGCTGAGAAGAGGGCGATATTTTCTCCTCAGAAGATAAAAAATTAAAATACAAATATATACAGGGTGATTCAAAATAGCGTAGACAAACTTGCATGGTAGATTATACAACAAGGATCAAAAATCGCATACAAAAATAGGGTCGCAAACGCCTGTAGAGGGCGCTAGAGCCACATGAGGGTGTTGCGATACAAACACGACCTGAGCAAACGGAGATTGTCTTCATTCGAGTCGTGGATGTGTTGGAAGTAACATGGCCACTTACACACACCGCAAAATGGCTGACATGCTTTTAATATACCACATGGCCAAATGTAATGGACGAGAAGCCTTGCGAATGTATCGTGCGAAATATCCTGGTAGAAATGTGCCTAGCCGCTCATTCTTTGTCACTCTGCATCGACGATTGTGTGAAACCGGCTCGTTTGACGTGCACAAGCTGGATACCGGACGCCAGCGAACAACTCGGACAGTTGATGCTGAAGAAAGGAATCTCCAAGAACTGGAGCGCAAACCCTTAAGGAGTGGTTTCCCGTGAGATCCATATCCCCCAAGTTACCGTTTAGCGCATTGTACACGACGAAGGACTACACCCTTATCATTTAAAACGCGTCCAGGCGCTGGAACTGGGACACTACAACAAACGTATGGATTTTGTGCGGTGGTTTCTGTAAGAAAATGCTGCAGACTGAAACTTCGCAGCAAGTGTTCTTTACATGGATTGTTTTGCATTCTCATTAGAGGGTTTGATGAACTTTCACAACCTGCATACGTCGGAGGATGAAAACTCCCATGCTATACATCCGCATGGCGCACAACGAAAATGTTAATTCACGTGTGGGCTGGCATTGTAGGAGACTGTTTACTTGGTCCTTACATTCTCCCAGAAAGACTTAGCGGTTCCATTTATTTAACATTCTTGCAAGAGGTTCTGCCAGAAATGTTTAATGATGTTCCGACGCCTACTCGTCGACGCATTCGATTTCAACATGACAGATTTCAGAACAGACGTCAGAGCACATCTGCATGCTACTTTTCCTAGGGGCTGGATTAGTCGCGGTGGACCAATAGCATGGCCACCACGATCACCATCTGTATCCCTTGGAATTTTAATTATGGGGACTTTTAAAAGGCCTTGTTTATGAAACACTTGTTGCAACGCCGGAAGACTTGGTAGGAAGGATCGTTGTGGCAGCAGGAAGTGTTCGAGATACCCCTGGTAATTTTGAGAAGGTATGCCGTTCCATGCAGCATAGATGCCAGGCGTGTCTCGATGCATCTGGAAAAAATTTTGAGCATTTACTGTAAGCTCTATATTAGATCATTTTATTAACAATAAAATGATCTGTAATGGTTTCGTCTCTTCTCTTTATGTTATGTATTATTTTAGGCGCCCTGTAGTGGCTTCGGATGGCAGTTGCGACCCCCTGTTCCTATGGGATTTTTGATCTTTATGACTGATCTGCCATGTAAGTTTGTCCACGCTGTTTTGAATCACCTTATATAGTTGAAACCACATAAATTGTGTCGATATAAAAATCTATCTTTCAGTAAGACAACGATAAGAGCAAATGTAAAATAATTCTGCAAAGGCACATTGAACATAGAAATGAAAACAAACATATGAAGAAAGGTGTAGAATGTAGTTGAGGAAATCCATAGCATTTAAAAATTTAAAAATATTTGGATGGTGTAGTGTGAATGGGTTTCCTATGCACTCATATTATCGATGTAAAAAATGAAGTTACGCTGAGAAGTAGGTGAAATTTTCTCCACAGAAGATAAATACAGAAGTACATGTAACCTTTCATATAACATTTTTGAATTTAACACTAACAGGTAGAAAGTGTCATATATAGTCTCAGATATAAAAGCATTCAAAGCACACAACTACTTTAGATAGTCTTAATAGTGTACCAGAAATATAAGAAACTTATCAAAATCCTTACTTAAACGAAAAAGGAATCAGCAAAATAATAAATCTAAAAAGGTCTAACCCAATATGGTAAGAAAACGCTCTACTCTAAATCTACCTCTCTATATGAAGCTTAATTTTCCTTCTCGGAACTTTATTTGCGGATTTCCCGTGGGAAAGAACGGATTTAGCTCGGCCTGTATACACTATGGATTTACCAAGGAAGCGATTGAGATTAAATTTAGCTGAAAGTGGCTCCTTGAGAATTAAGGAAATCCTAAGAAACTGATACTGTAAAAAAAAGAAGATATTGAGGTTTATTAATCCCTTGAAAATACGAGTTCCTTTTTTGCTTCAGAAATTGGAGTGATATTTAAATTAGAATTGAGTTTTGTAAGAATAGAATATCGAATAGTAAAAAGCATTGTTTTTTTTTATAATCATCACTAAATTATTACGAAGGTATTAAGCTTTTTGAATAGATAAAACCCTACCAACCTAAGATGATTTAGGGGTTCTTTTTCAAAATAACAACTTATTTATTTACCATTACTATTAGTATTTAATGGCTTATTATACCACTAAAATAGCAATTCTAAATTGCAAATTAACCTGCATAATTTTGAAGAATACCATTTAAAATTCAGTTCACCTTACCTTCGTCTGATAATTCTTGTATAACAATTGCAAGCCAATTTAATTAAAAAGAAATGAAACGAAAGAGATTTAGTCTCACTTTAATTAATAATTTATTTATCCTGAATTTTAATTTTACTAACATTGTTAAGAGAAATAACCATCTGAATTTTTATTCTTCTGCAGATAGTACGTAAAAATGCTTAACAGGAAGAACGAAATTTTTAGAAAAAAATCTAAAAAAAAAATAGATATTTTTTTATCGAATACCTATTGTCTACATTGTCAAAGTGGTTTTAAAATAGTAACAAATTATATTAGAGCTACAAAGAAAATGTAAATTTACCACCTTTAAATCAATAAAAAAACAGATTATTATCAATTAATAAATTACCATAGTAAAATAACGTACCTTCTATATATTAAACGATTAAACATCCTATATTCAGAACATGAATCTAATTTAGAAAAAAATAATTAAAATTGATTTCACTTCAATAGAGCTCAAACTCTTTTTAATGTTGTTTTCGGCATTCTTTTCAAAGAGTTCGAAAAACTTAGCTCTGATACGTAAAATTTTAGTACTAATCAAATTATTTACTCTTATTAAAACTACCAATTTTTTACATTCTTCATTCTCAGTTTTTGGTTCTGGATACAAAAAAGGACAAAAAAGTATAATTAATGTAGTTGTTTTGGTTATGAAGTTAGTTAATTAATTTACTTAACTTCAAAATTAGTGTAAACTTAGTTATCTAGAATTTAGAACTGAACTAAACTGAAATTTTTTAAAACTAAATTGATTTTTTTCTTTCTATTAATTATTTTTACCTTCTAAAATTCTTCCTTATTCAGTGAAAAAGAATATCGCTGCCAAGAGTATCACCCATTGTTTGTGGTGGGTGAAAAATATCTTTGAAGCGTTTAAAATGGTTTGATTTTCAGGGCAGACATTTTTAACAAATTCTTATAACTAGTTTTAAAGTAATAATAATTCTTATAATATTATTATTAGTAATAAAATAATAATTTCATTAGTATTTTCAGCCAAAATTGTTTCAATTAGCTAAAATTTTGCTTTAAGTTAGTTTCTTTTTAAGTCTATTCGTAAATTTTCGTTTTTTTTATCTATCTATATTTTTCAATTCAATATTAAAGAGTGTTTTAAAATTTTAGATTTAAGGGTTAAAAAGTTATTAAGATTATAGTTACTCGATATTATAAATTAAAACAGTAATCGATTGCTAGAATTCATATCGTCAGTTAATTTTAAATTTTCCTTTAATTTTTATTTTCAGAAACTTAGCTATCGTTTTTTATGAAATGAAATTTTAATTTTATCTTTATAACAATATTTTTTTAAGTTTTGCCATAAGCTTCGTAATTTACGATTATAAATAGTTTCTGTTAAAAAAATTTATTCAGTTCAAGTTAGACACTTATAGAAAAATAGAAACAAATTGAAAAATTCCTAATTTTTTTATAGGAATGTTTACAGAATATCTCTGAATTTCAGGGCCGAACATTAAGAATAAGTAAAATGCATAAAGAGAAGCATTTCTTGTATGAAAATAACGGCTCAAAAATGAGAAGTGTAAGTAGTAGAAAAATAAATTGCTGAGGAAATAAAAATAAAATTTCTTTATTTGCTTAAAATTTCTAGAGCAGACGACATACAAGTTTAGTGACAAAGCTTAAATAAAGATGAATTTTTGAAAAAAAAATATTGAATTTTTATGCAAATCTATTTTCAATTATGAAATCGTCTGTAAAGCAAGTTTATTGAGTTTTAATGGCAATACATTATCTTCAAACGATTGTTTAAGGTTAAAAAATATGTTTTCTTGATTACACAAAAATTAATCAAAACTCCTTATTTCTAGATTAGTGGAATAAAATAACACGATAGAACATTGAAAAAGTAAAATTGAAGGTAACAATGTAACTGCTAAAAATATTTTTAAAAATTAACAAAGTTTGGGGAAAATTTATTGCGGCAGTTAAATTGATGTAATTTAAATGGAATTTTTTTAAAATTTGAAATGATGTAAAATTTATTTTTATATTGTGTTTAGTTTATCAAGATAAACATTTGGAATTTCAGCTTAATTTTCAATTAATTAAAATTTTATATATAATTAGAAAATCACTTCGACCTTCACATAAGATAATATGTTCAAAATTATTAACTCTAAAAATACAATTATTTGTAAAGAGATAATATATAGGAATTCATTTTAAATATTAATATTCATATAAATATATGCTGTGATCAGGGACATATATTTATACTGCTATTTGTTATTACTGCGACAAATTTCGGCAAACTGCGATTTATTTATTATTGATATTTAAGCTTCATTGATGTTAAAAGAAGCAAGTTATAAATAATATTTATAGAAATTTTACATTATCGCATATTTATAAAATTCGTGACCTATCAATTAAATTCGATCAATGTCACTTACTAAAGAAAAATGGCATAAAAATTATTTTGGGACAAATAACATACAAGGAAATTTTTTAATATTTCAATAATAATCAAAACATGTGAAGATGTATTTGAAGAACTCCATAAAAAAAGAATTATAATCACAATAAAATATTTTTTTTAAAAAAGTTCCTTGAAAAATTTTAATATTATATTGTAGGTTTAAGTAACTATTTACAGGAAAATAAATTGCAAGAATTAAATGCGGCGAACCTATCACTGATCTCAAACATAAGTAAAAAAAATAATAGGTAAAATTAAACCGAAAATGGTGATTTTTTGGTGTTTTATTTGTGAAACAAATAAATAACAATAACAATTGTGTTTTATTTAGAAAGAAATAACAATAATAAGGATAGAATTTTATTTATCAAAGAAATAATGTCACAAACCATGTAATGGTATTTTTGACAGCATAATTCTTAATTTATTAAGAAAAAAAGTATTTTTATTTCGCTCTTTCAAAAGAAAACAGTCTTAATTTTCAATCTGTCCACTTTATTTTTTCCATTCACACACCTGTCCAATATCAAAAGTCACCCCAAAAAACAATAAACTAGAATATTCTAAATTTAATATAATCTATAAAATTATTTTAATATAATTAAATTTGCCCTCACATTTGTAAGACTGCAAATTAAACTATCTTTCCTTGTTCAATTCTTTTATCCTTATAAATAAGATTGATTATAATATGGAAATATAATGCGTGCTCATTCGTCATAAAATTTAAAAATTCAATTCAGATAAATTACATTGTATCTGATTTTCGAGAATGTTCTTTATAACCTTTGTTTCTTAAATGAGGAGAAAATGGTCACTATATGAATATACTTCAGTATTTATTCTTCTGAATGCCTTCTTTTAGACTGTGAAATATTTTTAAAAATGGCATGTTCTTTTTATTATTATTATTATAACCAGGAAATCTCATTTGTTGAAGGTTATAATCTACTTTTGTGACAGAAGCGAAGTGGATTTCCACTTCGCTTAACACAGTTTATCAAGTAAAGCTTTTTTTTTTCTGGATCATTAAGCCTATAAGAATAAATTTACATTCAACTCCATTTGTTAAGATAAATTTTTATCTTGAAATTTGAAGTTTCACTTAGAATAATAAGAATAAGTTCGTTGGATAGTGTATATTCTCCAATACGAGTGAAATGAACTGAAGTTGGAGTAATTTAGTGTTATTGGTTTTCTGGAGAAGTTTAGAGCTAAACAAGAGTTGCGTAAAATTTTAAAGGAGATAAATTTTAAATGAAAAATTATTCTTCTGTGACTTCACTTTTTTAAAAATATTTAAAATTTATTTTCAAAAAATCGTATTTAAATTTCTTTTATCTTAAAAAGAGTTTGATAAAGTTCTAAAGAATGTAATCAAAGAATTCAACTATAGCCTTTTCAACTGACACACTCCATAGAAAAAAAAATATAAATATTTATAAAAAAGGGAAGTCACAGAAGAATAATTTTTCATTTAAAAT
>JAOUZG010041316.1:1475372-1488685 GCA_026289955.1 Argiope argentata | reverse complement strand
TTTATTTCTCTTCATGCGTCCTCATATACCACATTTTATTTCTCTTCCTGTGTTATCATATATCACAGGTTATTTCTCTTCATTTGCCCTCATATACCACAGTTTATTTCTCTTCATGTGTCCTCATATACTACAGTTTATTTATCTTATATTTAATTTTCTTTGGGAACATTTGAATAATATAAATAGTATTTATGTAAATTATTCCTACTTACCTATTTATACTATGCGAACATTACTTGACACAAAACTTCAAAATTTTACCATATCTTTAACAAAGTGGTGCGACATAATATTTTAATTTTTTTAACCTTAAGCAAATTAAATCTGTTGGAAAAATCTGATTTGTCTAAGTAGCTGTAATAGTTTCATCTGTAAGATCCTCTCACCGTTCTAGTTGTTCAGAATAAAAGAATGCCTAGATTCTCATCTAGTATTTTTCAAAAGATACCTATTGTTCAATTGAAGCAAAATTGGAATTGCTGCCATGCCCCAAATATATATAAACCTGGGTTAAAATTATCAAATTAATTTTTAAAAAACCTTTTGTGAAATTATTATTGTTGTTTTCTTTCTTCTCGTATAAAGATGGTTTAGAGAGTGAAATTTTCTGATTTAATGTGAAGAAATATGATCTAAGTAAAAGAACTGCAAGAAAAACAATGATAATACCTATTTTACTACTTTACGGAGTGTAATTGGGATTATTTTAATCCAATATGTATATTATAAATGACATTTTGAACGAACAATATTTCTTATTGGAATAATTTAATATTTTTATAATATTTTCATGTATCGTATGTTCACACCATAAACTGAAGTCAACTTTCAAAGAATCAAGTTAAACCTTAATGAAATTATTCCTATCTTTCCAACGCAAAATAGAAATTACTCTAGTGCTGTAAATACCTGTAAAAGGGATTCAAATTTCCCAACTCCATTAACTCTAGAACGTGACATGCAAGTCTGATTGCCTCTTTTTCTCCTGCCAACGAAAGTAGATTAAAAGAGGTAATAGAGGAAACTTTCTTAATTTCATTTGAAGAAAAAAGAAAAAAAAAATTGCATCATGAATAATTTAAAACAACTTTTTTATCTTTACAACGGAACTATTAAAAAATGAACTTTCAAGAGGTTACTGGTATCTGATAAAATTAAGCGGATGTTTCTTTGTAATTAAGTTGCCAACCATGAAAGTAAAGTGCAGAGCTTTTAATATAGTCAGTTACAGAATTCCAAAATATTAAATTGCTTTGTGTTAAAGTAAAGGATGAAAAAGAAATGTTAAATTTGTTTCTGAACTTCCACCTGAATGGAAAAAATCCCATAATTAATGGAAAAAAATCACATTATTAATGGGAAAAAATCGCATAATTAATGAGAAAAAATCGCATAATTAATGGGAAAAATCCCATAATAAATGGAAAAAATTGTTTAATTAATGGAAAAAATCACATAATTAATAGGAAAATTGATGGGCTAAAATCACATAATTGATGGAAAAATTAATGGAAAAAAATCACATAGAAATGATTATTATTATTATTGCTTATCATGTACAAAAAAACCGATAAAAAATTTGTTCTTTGATGAAGTTATCTGTTCCTGCGTCTTCTGCTTTGCATCAGAGTATACCATAAAATGATGTAAAGAAATCTATAGCTCATAAAAAAATTATCTTTGGCAAGAGACACGGGATTTACAGAAACAGAAATAACTGTGTTGTATTAAACCTATTATTGACACATGGCCAATTTTATCAAGGCGTAAGGCTGTCGTAAAATTATGTCGTCTTCTGTATAGCGCATACCCACTTTAACTTACTTTTTGGGGAAAGGGCACCTATGTGCTCTTCATGCCACAATGAATTGACATTTCATCACATTTTGATTGAATGCCCAGCTTTTGACTGACATTGGCACTGTTTTTTCATCCATCAAATGGAACTCTCCTAGAATTGCTGGGAAAAAATTACCATTGTACATTTTTAATTGCTACACACATTTTACCATATATTTAATCTAAACAATTTACATTAAAAAATTATTCTGAAGAAAAAGGTCATATTTCGTTTTCATCCGTATTTTAGCTATTTTATATTAGTTTATCCATAGACATACTTGATTTTATGCGAGGTTTCAAACATCAACAATTCTTTACTTTTTACCTTATGAATGGCGCAGTGTGACCAAGATAGGTCTATGTGCCAAAAATTTCAAATAATCTAATCAACCAACCTGTTTCAGTTCAAGTAAATAAATATTATCTGCTAATTAATTTGTAAGTTATGAAACTGAAGTGAAAAGCTTTCAATAAATTTGATTGCAGAATTTCAATATCTTCATATTTGATTGATCTCCTATTAAAGGAAAATAAAAGTTTAAAGACCCACTTAAGAGTAGTAGGATATATGATTTTTTTTCATGGTGATGTCATCTCCGCTTTTTACTACGGAACGAGGGATGCATCAGCTTCTGAGGGTATGGACCCCTGAACATGCTAAAATATTATCATATGATTGCACTAGTCAGTTTGTTAAAGAATTAACTTCTTTAGCTACATTTATTATTATCTTATGTTTGAACAATTGTGTTTATATATCTATATAAAATTATATTTCTATATAACTATATAAAATTATATTTCTATATAACTATGTAAAATTATATTTCTATATAACTATATAAAATTATCTATTTATATATCTGTATAAAATTATATACGAGGGCATATGCAATCATGATATCCATAAGATTTGAAATTTGCAGCTATTAAGAAGGGATTTTTATAATTAAAATGTAATCTCTAAAATTATGAAAGGATTTTTACTATCATTCAAAATAAACGGAATTTAAAAACAATCTTTGCCTCATGTTCTGGGAGTCCGGGTTCGGGCATGGTTGTTCTGTGTACTATCTGTGAGATGTGTGAATGTGCCCCCCATTGTATAAATGAGCTGTGCAATCCAGTGTGTGTGTGTGTTTCATTCTTAGATGGGCTGGGAGTCTCCTATAGTGTTACTCTTAATGCCTGTAAAATTAAATGTGTTAAATTTGCTGTGTTGAAAATTGAAAAAAAAAACTATTTTAAAGGTCCATGGTTGCTTTAAAAGTTTTGGTATAGTTTTGTAGGTATTTCTTATTCTGATTTTTTTTATACATAGGCATTCAACACTGTTTATAATCCACACTGTAATTTTGTCATGATCATGAAAGCATAATTTTGAACGGGTGCATGTCTCCCTTTCTATTGGAAGTACGCTGACTGAAGGTTAAAAGACATGATAAGGTGCAGTATCTTTTGAAACTGTTTTTATATCTTTTTTTAATTAACTAGTTAATTTATGAAAACTGCTTGCACTAGATTTAGGCAGTGATTTTATTGAGATAGATTTGCCAATTGTATCGCCAATCTTCAATTTTATTTAACATATATGAAACTATCTTCCGAAATAAAAATGTACAGCTTTGTACTTAGCTTTTTGTACTTTGTACTTAGCTTTTAGTACAGCTTATTATTTAGAAAAATAATATTTCTGCAAAAGCAACAAAGACTGGCAACTTAGTTGCTTTTGCAGAAATATTATTTCTGCATTATATCTGGAAATATTATTTTCCAGATTCCCCAATCCTCCACGAAAGTAGACGGATTTTAAACCATAAAACTGAATGACCGGACCACTGCAACAGTAAACTGGGGAGAACTGTGGTTGAGTTTTAAGAAACATCACCGACCACGGTACAACCCTATCCGTAGGAAGTACATCCCGTGCTCCATCTATTAGTATACTCTCCAGGATTGCGAAATCCGACCACCAGGCCAGAAGCATATCATCCGCATTTCAAGGTGCCGGGGAAATGTGCGTCGGGGGACTGACTGATAAAATGACTTTTTTCACGTCTTCTGTTCAGCATATTCTATCTTTAAAAGTAAGTGTTTGGAATTAGAGTTCATGTAATATTGATTGATATTCAATTTTTTCTTCGCTATTTTCAAAAGTATTTTAGAAGCATTCCGCATGTTTTTTTTTTTTTCATTTTTTGCAGAATTATATATAAAGTACATATTTAACTACAACGTGTCCAAAGGCAAAAAAATTACTAATATTTTGATGTTAAACTTTAACCTATACATGAAAAAAAGTCCAGCATGGCTTAAAAATTGGTATATTAGTTACTCAACTCATGAAAGTGCTCATTTTCATATTTCATTAGATGATTCTCACTGAAAAATTACAATAATAAATCATTTTCTAAAAACAATTTTCAAAATATATTTCTCATTTATATAAAATACTTAATAAATAGTTTAAAAACAGTACAAAATGCTGGTAAAATCTTATTATTTTGAATTTGTAACTATTAAAAATTTGAATTTGTTTCAATTAACAATATGTATTTGTAACAATTAATGTATCGTGTTACAAATCAATAACAATTTATTTGTCCCATAATACATTTAAATGCTAAATATTTCAATTTTAATATTTTTATTTCAACAAATTGGAAAAAGAATAACATTTATTATCAAACCAAATAAAAAAAATTTCGTTATATATATTTATAAATTTGAAATCCAAATCAGAATCCTCTTTAAGTTCTGATTTTTATAAATGTATATTTAAATTTATTACCTTTAATAACAGCCTGAAGAAAGCAGTCATTTTTAATGGTTATACTCATAACTCAATAAAGCTAGAAAAACGGGACAACAACTGATTTCAATATTTTTAACTCTTTAAATTGATTTTATTTTAAGAAATGAAAAATTCTGGAAAGGATGGAGAAGGTAGAATTATTTTGAGATGCAGAAAATAATTATTTTATTCTGATTTTAAATGCTTACAATCCACGACATTTTCAAATAGCTTTTTTGTTTTTATATTTAGTTAAACGAGATTCTATATATTTTATAGGTTAGAAATAATACGATAATTAATTGTAGTTTTCTGTTTTAACTTACTTCCTTTTCCATCAATTTATTTTTGTTTTTCATCGTTTTATGAAATTTATAAACCATTAAAAGCTATTAGTTTTTTTAACACTAGCATTTTAAGTGAGGAATTGAATAATTCACTTTTGTGTATTATAAGTTACTTCAATATATTTAATAGCTGAAATGGTACTAATATTTGCGTCAATAATGGTCTAAATATTTATTCAAAAAGATAATGTTTTAAGAAAATTAAATAAAGTTAATGCGGAAATGTTATTTGTTTTATAATAAGGATATGTATTTCGATTTGCATATAATTAAAAAATACCTATTCTTTTAATTAATGTACTAATATTACAATAATTGTACAGAATATTTCTAAAATGTTTTAAAAGAAAATTACGATTTCCTTTCCAATTATTGTTTGGAATTCATTCAAATATTTTTATTCGTTTAGAGATTATTTAGGAAATAAATCAACTAATTAAAAGTTGAATTTTAAAAGAAATATTTTTTGAAGGAAATAATTATTTCCACATAAAAATATATAAGATCCAAAAAAATTATTTCAATTTTTTTTCATTTTTTTTTCATTTTTATGTTTTGCAAGTTATTTCTTTTTAAGGAAAAAGATATATTATTTTAATTAATATTACTTCCCGCTCAGTTCATTCAGTTACCAACAGCTATCCTAAAAAATAGGACCACAAATCTCTTATATATTTCCGAACAATAATTTCCCCCCTGAAAATCAGAGGGATAATAAATAAGACAAAATTCATGTCTGAAGCCGAAATGTTTAAAAGTATGGAAATAACTTCAAAAAATTTATACATTAGCATGTGCTTATTTCCTTTCCTTTTATAACTAACAAAATTTTAATTCTTACATTTAATTTTGTATTGCAATAACCTTTAATTAGTATGAAATGATAAAGGAAATCTTAGTGAAAATGAAAAAAACATATTTATATAATATATATAAAGATAAAATAGCGAATTCTGAAAAAAAAATTTAACGCAGTTTTCTATTTATTATTTTTACTCATACTTACGAATGTAAATAAAATTATTTCTATTCAAATTTACAGAAAGTGAATGATGTGTCTTTTTAAATTTCACTTTCATGTTTGAGTTTAAACCAAAATTTCCCAGTTTTGCGAAATGTAAGGGGAAGAAATGTTTATATAAAAAGTTATGAATAATATAAAATATTTTAACTCGCTTCAAATGTCAAAATCAGAATTATAAGCCGGTAAAAATAAATTTATATTCGGCGAAGATTAAAATAACCTTCCCTTCAAACTATCTTCAATCCTTATTTGCTCTTTCTTTCAAATACAATCTGAAGAAACTTTTTGGGGAAATAATTTGAAAACATTTCTAATCCAAGTAATTCAATTTAAATCGGACGATGAAAATAATAAATAAGATTTGAAAATGGCATTTCCCGTTTTAATCTTTAAGTATGACTTTTTTTTTGAATACTTCAAAATTTTCTGAAGGAAAAAAAATGCAAATATAAGCGAATGTTAACAAATAATAATAATTATAATAATTAATCATTCTAATTGAATTGAATAACCAATAATTAGTTATTCTATTTATGCAATTCTTAAAATGGTTTTGCTTTCTATTCTAATATTTATCATTATTCGAATTATTTTGAACTACTTGACTGTGTATAATTTTAATAAGTTTTCTGTATTATTATTTAAGTGTAATAATCTTTTCTACATTCGACAATTGAATATTTTATACACTTTGTGTATAAAAACTCTTTTGATTCTCTGAAGGACAGTAAAAGATGGAAATATTAGCGAATGTTTGCAAATGATAATAATTAGTTATTCTATCTATGCAATTCCTATAATGAGTTTGCTTTCTATTCTAATACTTACCATTTTTTGAATTATTTTAAATTCCTTGACTGCGAAAAATTTTAAATAGGTTTTTTGTATTTTTATTTAAGTGTAATAATCTTTTCTGAGATTCGACAATTCAATATTTTTATACTTTATGTATAACAGATTTTCTGATTCTATGAAGGAAAATAAAAGATACAAATATTAGCGAATGTTTGCAAATGATAATAATTAGTTATTCTAATTAAACTGAATTCCCAATAATTAGTCATTCTATTTATGCAATTCTAAAAATGGTTATGCTTTCTATTCTAATACTTATTATTATTTGAATTATTTTAAACTTCTTGCTATTTAAACAGGGGCATTTTAATAGGTGCTCCTTGCATTTTAAATAGGCTTTCTGTATTATTATTTAAGTGTAATAATCTTTTCTGGCATTCGAAAATTCAATATTTTATACACATTATGTATAACTCTTCTGATTCTCTGAAGGAAAATAAAAGATACAAATGTCAGCGAATGTTTACAAATGATAATAATTAATTATCCTAATTAAATTGAATCTACAATAGTTAGTTATTCTATCTATGCATTTATTAAAATGGTTGTGCTTTCTATTCTAGTATTTATCATTATTTGAATTATTTTAAATTCCTTGCTTGTGTATAATTTTAGATAGGTTTTTTTATTATTATTTAAGTGTTATAACCTTTTCTGACATTCGAAAATTCAATATTATATAAACTTTATGTATAACATCTCCTCTGATTCTCTTAAAGAAAAAAAAAGATACAAATATTAGCGAATGTTTGCAAATGATAATAATTAGTTATTCTAATTAAACTGAATCTCTAATAATTAGTTATTCTATCTACACAATTCATAAAATGGTTTTGCTTTCTGTTCTAATAATTATCATTATTTTCATTATTTTAAATTCCTTACCTGTGTATAATTTTAGAGAGGTTTTCTGTATTATTATTTAGTTCTAGTAATATTTTCTGACATTCTACAATTCGATATTTTATACACTTGATGTATAACAGTTATCGTTTCTTGTGCCAAATAAAACCAAATTTGTTTATCTTTGCCGCATGAAAATTTTTCAAATATTTCCTTTTTTCCAATATTAAGAATTTAAAAGAGGTTAAAAAATATTAATATAAAATGTTCTTTCTTTCTTTTGTGTTTCTTGTGATAACTTTTTTGGAAAGATTTTTCTGAAATATTATGGTTTCTTTTCTCTTTAATATCAAAGCAAAACAGGGAAATATCAATTGATTTGAATTCTAATTTTAAAAAAAGTACTTTGTAGGAATTATATTGAAAATAAGGTACACAATATTTAAATATAAATATTATACAAATAACATCATTACGCTTCCTTTATTTTTTTTAAATGTTATTCAAAATTTCTTTAATTGAAACATATAACTTTTGCTCGATCATACAAAAATCTAACAATATCTGAAATATGTGGTTTAAAAAATAAATTAAAGGTTACCATATTATCTAAGATCTCTCTCAAAGAGATTCAATAAAATAAATAGTGAGAATTAAGAACAAAATTATGTTTAGATTTAAATAAATTATTTATCAAATTGTAAATTTCTAAATGTATTTTTAAATTTTATTGTACTTTTTTTTATAAAATGTGAAATATTTGTTTCGGAATTTGTTTAGATTCGGTGAAAAGTTTCTGGTTGTCTGAAAAAAAATCGTCTGCATAGTCTTCTAATTCTTTTACTTTCAGGAATTTAACAAAAGCTTTCATTATTTTATATTTTAAATGCTTTTCCCCTTCAAAATACCAAATAAATGTATAGGATAATAAAAGAATGAATATTGAAAAGACATGTGTGCTAAAATAAAAGCAATTTCATCCATTAAAATTTTTGGAAAATGTTTGTTATTAAATATGATACAAAAATGAAAATTATATTTGCATCAATTTAATTTTCGTGTTTTTCTCTAAAATTCAAATGCGATCAAAATATTTCTGATTAAAAACATTATTGTATGGAGGTGTTATATCTTTTTATCTTATTTTAACGAAGAAACTCGTTTTTTTTTATATGAAAAATCGCTATTACCTATTGGAAAAAATTTAGCTTCTTTGTTTATCTTGTTGTCATGTTATGCTCCATAAATTCTATTTCTTTTCTAGAATATTTATGTAATATAAAAATTCTAATGGATAAATATTCATGAAGGTTAAAATAATATTATATCATTTAAATATTTCTTTTCTAGAATTTCCAAACTTTCTAAGTAATTGCCAATTACAATGAGTATTTTCTAAAAGTATTTAAATTTAAAATTGTTCTTAGAAAGAAAAAAAAATTCTGCTTCAGTGCTGAAAATTTTTGTCTCACCTAATTTCTCTAAAAAAATTCATTAAAAATTCTAAAATTTCACTCAATATTTGAGCCATTTTTGAGTTAAGCAACAGTTTTCAAAAAGATATGAATTTCGTTTTAGATGTCTTCCAGAAATCAGTAAGACTAATTATTTCTTGAGCAAAGTTAAAGCCTACATTTTGAATGCTAATTAAATGTATTTTACAGAAAAATGTCGGCATTTAGTCCTATCCGTAATAACTTTCCAAATTTCTCAGTACATTTCCTTTCTTTCCAAAATAATGGTATTTCATTATCTTTGCTAGTAAGCTGAATTGCTTTTGAAAAATGTGAGTGAAATTTAAAAACACGAAAATAAATCTCATTAGTTCAAATTTTTCATAAAAATAGTACATTTATCTTACACAATTGAGTTTGTTGAATTAAGACTTTATTTTTAATTTTTCATCAACAATTAAGATTGATAAGTATTTTCTGTTTATCTTAATTTATGCGTTTAGATTTCAAAGGACAAATTATTAATAATGAAATCAATTTTTCAAAACGTTTCAAAAATGCATTTTAATTTTCTATTTAATCATAATAATAATAAATAATATTGATTTTAATGAAGTGAATTATTTTGAAAAATATTAATTTTTGCTACCCATTTTGAAATTATTTCAGAGAAGATAAATTAAACTTAAAATTAATCCTACAATTATTCATTTGTGTCACTTGATTTTATTTTATGAATGGGAAAATCCTGGAAAGAAAAAGATTATTTGAAAATGTCTAAGTAATTAGAGGGTTTTATTTTTATATATTAGTAAGTAATAGAATTTTGAATCCTACTTCGTTCTATGTTTGATTTGAAATATTAATAAAACTTTGTTAAGCCTATTTTAATGATTCCATTAATTTATTCACAACAAAATCAAGTAGAATTTCTTTTTACATAATATAAAGTTCGCAGTTACAGAAAAATGTGTTCCTTCACAAATTTATTTTCATTTACAAAAAGATATTTTGAATTTAAACGCTAAGATAGAAATTATATTTATAGCAATGTTAAGATAAGTATACCAAATAATAAAACATTTATGGAAAATAATTCATGATAAAGTGAAAACGATATATTTTAGGAATATCTTTTTACTCTAATTTAATATATTCAAATGTGTTATTTTAAACTAATTTACCAGTTTTATTTTAACCTATTATTCGATATGAAATCATTTAATTTTGATTCTGTATTATTTTTTAAAGATATGAACAGTCTAAAAATAGAATTCTAAAATCAAAATCATGACTTATCTATGAATATGTACAATAAATCTCCATTTTACTTCATAAATCACATTTATATTTTTGCTCATCATCTTTTTTGTATGGAAATGCAAGAATTATTTTAATTCGTTTTGATAGCATTTATCTAATTTTTATTTGTTTAATCTCCACCACTTCCTTCGAGACAATAACTTATGATAAAGTGACAACGATTTATTTTAGAAATATCTTTTTTTAATAAATATTTTCAAATGTAACAAATTGCATTTTTGTCTAAAATTTAACATGGCCACAGTATATGGTATAGAAGACTAAAAAACTCAAAATATTTTACAGTATCAATAAATTAGTATTATTTTTTTTACTCATAGGATCTTCACGCAGTATCGAATATTTCTATATTTAATTCAAACTTTTTTTCCTTTGGAAATAAAGCATTTCTTAAAATATCTTTCCATGCAAATATATTGAGATTATTTTGTTTCTTTCAAAATATGGTTTTCTTTTTCCGTTGTAAAAGGGCAAGTATATTTAAATTTATATTGAGCTTTGAATTAAGGAAATACAGAAGAAAATGCATATGAATAAAGGGTCTATTTTTTTATAATCATCGCTGAATTATCAAGATTGCTGAACTTTTTTGAATAGAGAAACGCTGTCAACACCAAATGGATAAAGACTTTTGAAATTAACAGGAATAAATTATAATATTAAGTTTTATTTCTGTACATATATATTTAACTTACATAATCAATAAAAAATCTGACTTCCAAATTTCTCTATTCTTGCAACTTCTATTCACGGCTTAAACTTCAAACCAGCATATCTTTGTCGGAGAATTTATGATTTGAATACTAAAAAGGATTTGTAATCCTTCCGATCCTTAACTTTATATTTATTAATATTGTGAGGATAATTTATCACCCAATTTCTTTCCTTGCAGCGACAAATAAACAAAAACAATTAATGAGAAAAAATTATTTGACTAAAAAATAGCCAAAACAAGATTTTGAAAAATCCTTTTTTTTCATCATGTGTGTATGTGTTTTTTTTTTTGCTAATTTTTAAAGGCTATAAAGTCTAATAATAATAATACATAGGAAGTTCATTCAAAAAATAATCTCATTTGCTTTTGCTAAGTTAAAAAATTAAATAAAACTATTAAATATTTAACCATTTATCAATATCTAAACTGAAAAAGTAATCGATAATCCCATCAACAATAGATTAATTTAATTTTATATTTTCTGTTAGGAATTTGGTTTTGACTTCGAAGTTATTACAGCAATGAATGTCTACGGTGAAGTCTTAAAGGAATGCTCTAACAAAGAATCCAAGCATTGCCATCCATTTGAATCAAGTGTATGTCTTTGGAAGGAGATTACGTTAAAAAATAAAGCAATGAATAAAAAATTCGTTTTATTTCCCTTGTTAGGCCGGGCACTCTTCATTTTACCCTCGTAACTATTAAAGTTAATTTTTAAAACCATATTTGTATTTTTAGTGTAAAAAAATTGTTTCAAATAAACCATGATAAAAAGGCAAAACTTTAAGAAAAAAATAATTAAACTACGAAAGCATACAATTTTTTATCTATTGCGATATCTGAGTGGAATTCATGAAACAAAATTTTAATGTAACAAACAAACAAATGATGTTTTTGAAGTAAAGATTTTTAATTTAACCGAAAGATATTCTTGCAGCCATTATAAAACCATTAAAAAATTTATTCTCCTTTTTTTAGCACGGAGAAAAAGCAAGTGAAAAATATGGGAACGCGTCCGAAAATATTTATCGCAATAAAAATTACGTATATAAATTATATTTAATTCTTATTATCTACAAAATTAAATCGTTTTGGGTTCTTTCTAAATCTGATAATAAAATTATTGCTTCTTTTTCATGTTTTGCTAAAAAAATTAAATATTTTTAATGCCTTGAGATTTTTATTCGAATTTCTTGAAAGATTTGCACTTCATATTCAAAGGTGACAAATTAATTAACAAGCAATATCTGTTTAATTTAACAAGAATCGATCACTTTTTCAAACAATAATTTTTTTATTTGTTTCATTGTGTAAAATAAGAAGAAAATACTTTAAATGGTGTCTGGCCAGAATTATTTTCTTTTGATTTTTTTTCTTCAAATCGAATTAAGAAAGTGTTCTTTGTCAACTCTTTTAACGTACTTTCGGTGGCAGAAAAAAAGCAGGCAATCAAAGTTTCATGTCACGTTTTTTGAGTTAATGAAGTTGGGATATTTCCAACCTCTTTTACAGGTATTTACTGCACAGGAGTGATTTCTAATTTACGCTGACAAGTAAAGATTCATTTCATTAAGACTTAGCTTGAATTTATGAAACTCGACTTCAGCTTATGATTCGAACTTATGATACATGAAGATATTAAAAAAATATTAAATTATTCCAATATGAAGTATTGAAGATGATTCAAAATTAAAATTTATTAAATGTATATACTTGATTAAAATAACCCCATGTACATTCAGTTGAGATAATAAAGAAACAAGTAAAATGTTTTCATTCGATTTCATGTGATTCATCTTCTCTATAAAGTTTTCTTCAAATTAAATCAGGAAAGTTCACCCTCTTAAATATCTTTAAGTAGTAGGTGAGATAAAAGCCAGCATAATTTTACAACATATTACTAACTTAATGAAAATGGATAATTTTAATTCATTTTTACGAATAATTATTACATGGATTTAATTCCATATCTACCTCTCTTAATCGACAGGAATCATTTGACAAAGACTCCAGTAGTATAGGAGTTACAATTATAGTAGTATTATGTAGTCCAGTAGTTAGTTAGTAGTAAATGTAGTAAAGTAGTTACAATTCCAAATGTCTCTTTCATTCA
>JAOUZG010041316.1:1448269-1474601 GCA_026289955.1 Argiope argentata | reverse complement strand
TATCTATGATGTAAGATCCAAGATGTCAAACAAAACTTCGGCTGCTGACGGAGATACCTGGATGCCGGATGAAGATTTTATCTGTCCTTACGTTAAAAGGGATGTATTGAATACCCTTGGCCAGGACTTTTATCATAACTTCCTCTCTTACAGATCTATCTCGGGACTTTGAAGTATTCCCTGAACTTAGAAAGAATTCCGAACACACATGAGACAATCAAGTCGTTGTTTGCATTGTCAATTTTTTATTAAAATGGGACCTAATAGTGGTTTCATAAGGGGAGGAAGTTAATCTTTCTTATCACTTGAAGGGAATGTAGGCGTGTTATTTTTCTGAATTACGTAAACTCCATTGATACTAAGAATGAGAGGGAAGATTACTCAGAAAAACTAGTTTTGTTAATTGATTTAATCTGAGGTGGCAGGAAAAGAATATATAATCGAACTTTCTTGGCACGTCATTGTATTTATGACAATTGGGCAGAAGTCTAACTTTAGCTCACATGAAGATGAAACCTATACACTCGCTTTCACTACCCCTTTTTACAGAGGGTGGGAGGTTCTTCCGCACACCTTATAAATAAAACACGCGATAAAGTTCGTTTCAGTATTCTGAGATGACCACTTTTCGATGATCCTATCACATTATGGGGAGAGACGAGGAAGAACGAGTGCACTTCCGAAAATTTTCCTTCCTCTTTGACCTTGATTTCCATTCTATTAAATACCTTGTTTTTTGTTCAATTTTTTGTTCACGTGTATGTTGATTTCTGAACGCATTATTTTAATTCAATCTACGAGTAATTCGAGATTATTTTATTGTTAAATATAAACGTATCCTCCTTTCATCTTTCCTCTCACCCCTATTTTGACAAATTAAACCTATCTTTACGCATACACAAACCTCGGACGGTTTTAGAATCAATTGTCTTGTTTTGATGCAAATAAGCAATTTTTCACATTGTCCTATTAATACAAGTGTTTTTATCTCTAAAGATATGTATTTCTAGAAGTGTTAACAATTTCAAATTAATCACCAGAAAATGTTAAGCAAATGAATGCAAAACAGTTAAAAATAAAAAAAAAACATTATTAAAAATAGTCTATCTATCATTTCATTTATTTTTGAATGCTCATGTAATAATGTTACATAGTCTAACTACAAATTTCTAGTTAAAATTAATGAAATGCGTTTTGTTATTTTAAATATACTATTCAATAGCAAACATTAGATACCTTTGTATAAACAGTAAATTTGGAAATTGATACATTTGGGATAGAAATTAGAATTCATAAACATACTAAAAATAATTTAATAAGGAAAATAAACAGAAAAAAAATTAATAATGAAATAAAATTGAAACGATATTATTTAATTTTTTTTATTCTATACATCCTATTTCATATTATAATTCCATTCAAATAATTTTCGAAACAACGATTCAGAATTTTTCTCCTAAACTTTTTGATAAGTGAACTGGAACATGTTTTTTTTTTAATTTCTTCTACTATATTGAAATAAAATATTGTTCTAATCCATGACAAAAATATAATCATCGTTTCTATAAAAGCCACCATGGAAAAAGGGCTTATATTTCCGTATCTTTTTATGCAGAAAATAAAAAATAAAAAAATATAAAAGTCTTATCAGTTGGAAAATAAAATTAAGTGCTTTTCAGATCGTCTGAATTCTGCAAACAATAGCTATGGTTTCGCGTGATCTAGTATAAAAACATTCTACATTTCAATAAGAGGGAGAAAAATCCATTAAAATTGCAAAAATTATTCTGAATCAAAACTTCGAATATCCAGAAAAAGGCTCTACAACAACGCCAAAAGAACATCATAAATAAAAATAAGAAAAACATGATCGAGTAACATTTGGCTCATAAGAAATAATTAATTATTAAAAATAAATGCAAAATTTTCATAGCAAACAGTAGTTGCTTCAACACTTTTGCTCCAAAAAAATTTTAAGCTTTTTTGAAAAGTACTTAGGAGTTGTTTGAAAAATATAATGAATGAAATTATCAGTAAACAAATAATATTCTACAGAATATGGTGTCTAAATTAAGTGTCTGACATTAGTATTTTTATAAATGATTTCCGAGAGTAATTCTTAAAAATCATGCTTAAAGAAAAATATATGCATTGCTTCCATTAAAAGGAAACGAATTTTTTGTTTATAATTGGTGGTTTAACATGCAAATATAAGTAAAAGTTCTGCCTTATTTATTTATTCTTTACTTCTTAATAATGGATTAATTCTTTTATTACTGAAATTGAAACTACGTACACGATTTAACTTCAAAAAAATTATTTTAGAAAACAAACGATGTTCAAATTTATAAATTGAAGAAGTGTATATTTTATTTATCTTCGTAAAGAAGCGCAAAAATAGTATGATAGAATTTGAAATAAAGAAATTAAATTATGAGTTTTTCTATTCTCTTACTTTACATGATTTAAATTCTTTCTTTTTATTTTTTCTCAGAATTTATATTTTGTTTTAGATTACTCGGAAATTTATGAAAGCTAAACAAAATAAAAAAAAATTATTTTACGGAAATAGAAAGAGTAATAATTGATTTTATTATTTTATGAATGCAATTCGGCTATAATTTTTTATTCAAAAAACTGCTGTTAATTTAGAGCATTCTTTTAATTACAGTTAGAAAATATCCTTCAAGTACTTATACCTTGTTTCGAGACAGGATCTCTCTTTTTTCTTCTTCTTTTCTTTAACCAGTATGATAGAATAGAAAAAGAAAAATGAAATATACGATCGGAAGTTTATTTGTCTTAATTAATTTAAGTCATTAAATAATATGAAAAAGCAATACTGGTAAAAACAAACCGTTCTTTTAAAAATGCATCTGATTTCAAAGAAGCTTTCATAATAATAATACAATACTGGTAAAAGCAGTTAAAAATATATTCAATTAAATGATATTGATGAATACTTCCATATTTGCTCATTGTTAACTATTCGTTGCCATCAATTATTCAAAATTCCCTAACGAAAATAACATCATTTTCTCACATGATAATAAAATTAAATAAACAAATAGAACAATATAAATGATTCAATACTGAGTTTAAAATATCCTGTTTCATAATTATGTCCTAAAAAGAAATTCCCATCAAAAATTTCTTTAAGAATAAACTATAAACGAATCAGAAATCTGGGTAAATTTCCTGGGAAACAATCCTGGATAAATTTTTGCATAATTATTATTAAAATCATCAAAGTTACAAAATGGAAAACAAATCTGTCATCTACAATTTCCATAATCCATAGAATTTGTAATCTTTATTACAAAGATATCCGCTATTTCTTTGCATTTTAAATGAAAACTTCGAACTGCACCGACGTATCATTTATTTCATTTTTTAATAGCCATCCACGCAGTTACGGAAAGAAGGTACATTTTTACATTCCTTTATGATGAAAAGGGAATTCCATTATTGAGAAAATCTATCTATCTATTTATATATATATTCAAATATATAGTAAATAAAAATATAGATAGAATTCAAAATCAAGCTGATAATATATATAAAACATCTTTACAACAAAGCGAAAGAACAGCGTAAATAAAAAAAGTGCAAAAATTCTATTAAAAATGATTCTTGAAAATCTCGGTTCATATGAAATTATTAGATATAAGAGAATTTTGAAAAAGACTGCTATAACTCCTTTCTTTATAAAATTTTAAAAGTTTTTTTTCCCGTTGGTAGTAATGTAAATCTTGCTGCAAACAATTTTCTTATGGTTTAGAAATGGCACGTTGGCATTCAAACTTAATTAAAAATTATATTCTATTTATTTTTTATTTCTTAAAAATTGATTTTTTATTATTTTAGCACAGAATATTAATGTATACAATTATGTATTATAAAATTATATGTTCCTTAATAAACTTTAAAAAATACATTTCTATTACCTTTGAAATAAAGTTGCGAAGTAGAATGTCGAAATCGGTCCAGTTTTTGAGGGTGGGGTCTATATCAAGATTTTACTTACGTTATCTGTCGAAAATAGACAACAAGATCTTATCGATGAAGTATATAAACTTTATGAGGTTTTGAAGAAAAGGGAATTGATGAAATTGATTTCGGCTGGGGACAAATTATTTGTTTTTCTAATTATTCTAAGCACATATTATGCATAAATATTGCTGATTTTATGAGAGAAAATTTTAAAAACTATGTAAATCTATAGAATGTCAAGTAAGGTTTGATATAAATTCAAGATCTTTAACAGTTATTTTTTAATTTTCAAAATTCAAATTACTTTTTATGTTATCGCTTTTAAAATTTTATTCATTTATTTTTAAATTATCATTAGAAAAGGCCTTTCTTGAATACCAAGCTAATTTATACATTCTCGCAAATTTTCCAAAAACTAAGTGCACAACATCTTAGAATAAGAACGAGATTTTAAGCAAGTCGCGTCAGAATTTTTTGTTAAAAAAATGCATTTTTAAATAAAAGAATAGACTACAAAAAATATGAGATTTTCTTCCATTTCTCAAGAAAAAAAAAACGAATTTACCTGAACTCAAGGTTCAGAAATACATCTCGTAGGGTTTTTTTTCTGTTTGCTTCAGTTTCATACATTCATAAAGATGCAGAGTAAACAAAGATATTCGGATTTTATCCTTTTTTGTCTGAGCATAACAGTTCTCACAAAGATATTCCTCACATAGAGAAAGAAATATTTTTGAACAAAGAACGTTTCGTCTTAAATCGGAATAAGTTTCCCTTAAATAACTGCCACAAGTTTTTGATGATTAAAGATATTTTACTTTTCATCATTATAAGACTTTTAAAACACTTGTCGAATATATTCTTCATTTGTTGTTAAAATACCTAAAAAAGATTCTAATCAAATTTAATTGCAGTCGGAACATCAAAAATTCCCTACATATTTTTTTAATACATAGAAAATTAAAAATATGTATTCCTCATATTTATTTTATTATTTTCTAAATAGAGGAATTACTCAAGGTATTATTTCAAGTTAGAAAACAAGTTACAAGAGTAAAAATTAAAATCGGGTTTATTCAAAACATATACAAATAGCTATGGTTTGACTTTTAAATTGTTGATGCCAAATTTGGTGAACGATTAGAAATTTTAGTGGCAATATTATTTTTCACCTCATTGTCTTCAGATTTTATTATAAAAATCCTCACTTGTATTTTAAAATTTTTCGTTTAGGTTACCGTAAGAAATCTAAAACTAAACTGATTCTAAAACCAAAAGTCCAGCTTTGTGTGAGACAATTCTAGAATAGAATATAATTACATAATTCAATGTCAAATATTTATTCTTTTACCATAAGTTAGTCGATCTGTCGAAAGTTTCTATTTCAGAGGAAAGATACGAAGCAGATTTAATTTAATTCATATTCCATTTTACGAATAAAATTAAAGATCATTTAGATTGCAGATTTACTGAATATTATAAATTCAATAAATCTGCTCCTAGTTTTCTGTTGAAAATAATATTCTTTGAAAAAACTCGATTTATGAAGATTTTCAAACTATACAATCCCAGAATAGAATATAATTACATGATTCATTGGCAATATGATTCACTTCTTTTACCCTAAGCACTTGTTGATCTGTCGAAAGTTCCTATTTCAGAAAAAAGATGGCATCTAATTTAATTTATATTCTATTTTATGAATGAAATTAATGATAATTTTATATCAGATTTACTAAATATAATAAATCAATTCTCTATTGAAAATAAGATTCCTCGAAAAGCTTTAATTAATAAGGAATTCCAGGTAATGAAAAATCGATATATAGGGATATGATTGTACTACTACTAAAAAGATTGTACCAAGTAAAATTAAAACGAAAAAGGAAAAAAAATGCAACTTACTATTACTACGTTGTATAAATTACAAATATTGAACAAAATCCGCAGCTAAAGCAATGAGCAATAAAAGATTAAAATGAAATCTGCTATGCATATTTCAATGTATAAGGCTAGAACATATTTTCTTGAAAGTGCTCGTGTAAGTTAAATTATATTTTTATTCCCTTCAATTGTTTCATTGAATGAGTCACTTTAATATGGCAAATGATCCAAAAACATTTGTCTCGCATTTATTGTTTTAAAAAATATCCCATTTCCTATTTATTTCATTTCATATCATCACGTTGCTCAAAATGACATTTTTCTAAATTTTATTTGTGATAGTCCTTAACTTTTTTTAATCAGAAATTTTGTTAATGGGATGGCATCAATATGTTTTTATTAATTTATTAAAAGCTGATTTTTTTATATGCTCATGCAAATAATAAAATTTCAATTTTTCGCCTACGGGCTTTTGTTGACGCCACAAACCTCATTCCCAAAATAACATCGTGTTCTGACATGATAATAAGCATGGTAAAACTTCTAATTTCTTTTCTAGAATTAATACTAAAGATGAAAGGAGAATAATTAATTTCTACATATGTTTTTATTAATTTTCCTTTTTATTCCGCTTTTTCGTAAGTAACAATAAATTGAACATGACATTTAAAAATTTTATCAATTTTTTCAAATATAGTGGTGATCAACTTTTCTAAATTCTAATACAGATTGATATGACCATATTTATGTAATATTTAAAATATTCTTATCAAATGCATATTTTAAATTTTAACAAATAAATACAGATATATACAACTTTTTCATAAAAATTAACTCATTTTTGCCTTTTTGTGCACTTTTCTTTGATTTAGCTTCTTTCGTATTAATAAAGATCGAAATTCGAAATAATTTTTTTGTTCATTCACGTCCTGATTCGCTTGAACCATAAATTCTGCATGTACTAGGTGATAATACAATTAGTTTTTAAGAACAAAATTATAAATAAATCAATTGATCAAATCATTAAATAATTAAATATCTTTATACAAATGACGCTATGCGGCATTGAATTTCAAGAAAAAACTTTTTCCTCTTTTACAATCTTTAAAACATTTTTTTTTACTTTTTAAAATAGTTTATATTGTTATTTTGCTAAAAAATTGGAAAATATCTGTTGAATCCTAATTTGAGAATTTATAAGCAATCAAATATGGGTACTTGCGAATTAGACCGTCCTACTTAATCGCCAAATTTGAAGGTGTCGCCAATGAGTTGCCAAACCGCCAATTATGGCAATCTGACAATGGTATAATCCGTTGATTTTTACGGCCAAATTTAAATCTGTCGCCAATGAGTTTCTAAACCGCCAATTATGGCAATCCAACAACGGTGTAATTCGTTGATCTTTATCACCACATTTAAATCTGTCGCCAATGAGTTGCCAAACCGCCAATTATGGCAATCTGACAATGGTATAATCCGTTGATTTTTACGGCCAAATTTAAATCTGTCGCCACTGAGTTTCTAAACCGCCAATTATGGCAATCCAACAACGGTGTAATCCGTTGATCTTTATCGCCAAATTTAAATCTGTCGCCAATGAGTTGCCAAACCGCCAATTATGGCAGTCTGACAATGGTATAATCCGTTGATTTTTACGGCCAAATTTAAATCTGTCGCCACTGAGTTTCTAAACCGCCAATTATGGCAATCCAACAATGGTGTAATCCGTTGATCTTTATCGCCAAATTTAAATCTGTCGCCAATGAGTTACTAAACCGTTGGCGATCGTTGGCGAAGATGGTCTAATACGTAAGTACCCAAACGTGTTTAAATGTCTTATAATGGGAATTGATAAAACAAATTGGAACATAAATTTTTAAAAAAAATTTAAATTAGAAATACCTGAAAGAGAATTCGTAAAAATTGACTCAAAACTGATACAGCGGTATAAAATGCTCCCATTTTATGCATAATATAACATGTTTCGATTAGTCTTAATTTATATCATGAAATTTGTCAAAGTCACGAAGAAAAAATGATACATATAACCAAACACTTCATAGGCAATTTAATATATTATGAAATGCAAAAATTTAAACATTGATATCATTTGACTTTAAAATTTAGAACTATAAAAAAGAGGTTTCAAATTTTTGAAACAATTTCAAAAACTTTTTAAATAAAATTAGATATTTTCTTATCACGAAAGATTAGATAGAATTTTCATTCTTGTAAATATTTGAAATACGAATTTTTTTGTAAAAAAATAATGTCACAGATATCGTGTGTTTAAATTCTTCAAATGATAACACTCCGTAGTCAAGATTTTGCATTCAAATGGCATCCCAATGAAAAAATTTGGGACGATTTTTCTATTTATTTGTTTAAAAATATAAAGTTAAACTATATTAGACTATTATTAATAGATCAAAGAAATCTATCAATCAAATTTTATCTAGGGTATTTATATATAAAACAAAACAATTTTTTGAAGTTACTAGTGAAAAATAGTCATGATGATTGTTAAATGTAAAGACAGTCATATTCCCAATATATGACTATTCATTAAATTCAGATTGTCACCAAGACACTTAAAGACCACTATTCGAGGAAAACAAGAAATGATTTATTTTTTTGTTAAATGAAAATTAAGCCAGATCTTAAATTATATTGGACACCACAAAGAATTTTGTAACATCGGAATTATATATATGGATCAACAAACATTATTATATGGGCCAAAATAGCAAGCGCAGGGGGGGGGGGAGGTTATGGAAACTGGTTGGTCCCATGCCTGGCATCTTACCATTGAACAAGGATCTTGGTTTTCCCAAACGTAGCTAAGGTGGTGTTTTGGTGGTGGTAGATTATATGCTGCTGTCTAAACCATCATCATAAATCCCGCTACTGTCTGAACCAAAATACAGAAAAAGTTTAAGCAATTTTCTGTTGTTGTTACTTCTGGCACTTGCCATGGATAAGCCCCTTGCTGATACAGCTAGCAGATTTAAGCCGAAAAGAGCGTCTCCCTTTTTTGAAGTAGCATCAACTTGGCCAAGAGTACAACTTAGCTACACACTCATCACAGTCGCTTGCACAGCCCCTTTTAACAGGGGGGCACAGTCACACAACACAGAAGAAAAACCATGCCCAAACCAGGACTTGAACCCAGGACTCCCAGAACACGAGAAAAATACTCTTCCTCTGCGCCAGAAAGCCTGCAAGCAATTTTATACTGTAATGGATGTATGCATCCGCATGTTTTGAGTGGTCTAAAACGATATAACTTTATGTTAAAATTCTAAAAGATAATCTCTTCCATTTATGGTGATTCTACTCGGCTGTCCTCAGGAATTTCAAACAATGCTTCGAGTTTCATTTCAAATAACACAAAAGTCTAAATTATCAGGATAAAACTTTCCGAAATGCCCACATCTGGTTCAGATCTTAACTCGATTGAGAGTCTCTGGGGCACGAATGTACCGCAAAGCTTACAGTAATTGCAAACAATACTCATTTTTAGAGGAATTCAAGAAATCTATTGGGAATATGTAATACCTGATTAATCTCCAAATCAAGGAAGATTTAGTTTCTTTAATGAAAACTCCTGTTTATGAAGTAATCAACAAGATTGGATGAACAGCTATTGTTTTAACTCTTTTTTTATCTAATTTTAATTTCCTATTCATTTTAAATTTTTGTGATATTATTAATTTTATTTTAATACCATACAAAGCTCCAAAGCATGGAAGATAGAAATTCCTATGTATGAAGTAATCAACAAGATTGGAAGAACAACCATTATTTTAACTCTTTTTTTGTTCTAATTTCATTTCCTAATTATTTTAAATTTTTGTGACATCGTTAATTTTATTTTAATACCAGATAAAGCTGCAAAGCATGGAAGATTTAATTTCTTTGAGGAAAACTTCTGTTTATAAAGTAATCAATACGATTGGAAGAACAGCCATTCTTTTAACTCTCTTTTTTTATTCTAATTTCATTTACTATTAATTCTAAATTTTTTGTGACATAGTTAACTTTATTTTAATTTCTTAATAATTGGTAATATACTGAGTTCAGCTTTAATAGTTTCTATCAAGTCTTCATTCTAAGTCTAATTTTTCTAACAAGTCTTCATTCTAATGTGCTAAATATTGCGAATGTATATATAGCACATTAGAATGAAGATTTGTAAGAAAAATGAAAGCTGTGATGAAATTTATTTTGAATTAATCTCGAATTTTTTCACTGTTTAAACTTTTGTGTTATTTTCCCCAAAATTCTTGTATTTAATTTGAAAATGATTGCATCGTTTTGTTTTCCTAAATGACTTTGTTTTTCTTTTAAATTTCACATTTACATCGTCTATTAAATCTATATTTAGTATGAACAGGCTTCCGAAAAAAAATAAGAAACATCGAAATGGAGCATATCAGGCGTTGTCTAAACCTCCTGCCTGGAAACATAGGGATACATCTGAATGATCGCACCACTGTTATACATCAGCGGGTACAGTGGTTGAGTCTTAAAGGCCATCATCGCTGATGGTAAATGTACGTTCCGTCATCGGAAGGGAGTATTCAAACTGACCTCATTTCTGTTCTCAAAGGGTGACGAAAAACCAACCGCCTTATTGACCGCTTATCATCCTCCATTATAGGGTACTTGGTCGGTTTAAAGCAAATCAGGGAAAAGATGAGCTGGAATTTTTTTTAATCTTGAATTACTTTTTATTGAACTATTTTTACGTCTATGAAGACACTGAACGTCTATAAAACCAATGACTCTCTATCGAGAAGTCAGTAAAGAATCACTATATTCATATGTCTATAAAGGCATTGTCATTCATTTTAATTTTTAAAAGTTAAGGCGACCAGGGACCTTTAAAATGATTTTTGTAATATTCAACATAACAGTTTGAAATTTTACTGGCGTTAAGAGTAACATTATAGATGACAAACAAAATTTTAAAGCATTATATTAATTTATTAATGAGTTAGGAAAAGTAATATAATTTAATATTAGCGAAAAATAACGTTAATTAAAAATGTTCTAGGCGCTCCAAATTTGTTCGAAAACCCTCCAATTATTATTATTACTTTCTCTAACACTTTTGAAATGAAATTTGGGATTAATCTTTGAATTTGAGTACAAATATCAAAACTAATCATTGTAATAACTCAAAATTACTTAAACCTTTTCAAAAATCAGAAGTTTAAAGTTGTTATATTGGTTAAATTTAATATTTCATGCTCAAATTTCAAGTTTAATCCCAACTTTTGTTTCAGAAGGGTTAGAGAAAGTAATAAAAAAATTGGATGGCTTTCGAACAAATTTGGAGACCTTGGAACATTTTCCCTTAACGTTTTTTATAGCTAATATTTTATTATACTAACCCCACCTAACTCATAAACAAATTAATATAATGCTTTAAAATTTTGTGTCTCATCTCCTATAGTGTTACTCTTAATGCCTATAAAATTTTTAATTGCTTAGGGGAAAATTGTAAAAATTCATTTTAAAGGTACCTGGTCGCCTTATTTATGCATTTTCATTTTTCATTTTATTTTAATCAAGAACCTTTCATTATTACTATTTTATATAACACTTTCTTTAAAGAATTATGTAAAACTTAAATAATCAATTTTAAATTAATACTTTTTAATTCCATTTACAGACCAAAATAAATAATTAAAATACAAATATCCATTTTCAAGCCATTGGAGCATAAACAATGTAGTCACTATTTGTTCTTTTCTTAAAAATATGATTTTATAAAATAATCCAACCAAAAAATATGAAGAATGCCTAATCACATTCACAGAATTTAAACAACATATTGCAAAAAGTGAATGTTAAATTAGAAAATAAATTTATTCTTTTTATTCGTCCAAAGTATTTTGATATTTTTTTCTCAGAATTCTTATAAAGCTTTGGAGGAGAATAAGTAAAACGTAAAATTTGCGAATGTCTCGCGATTTTTTTTTCTTACTAATCTTTCCATTTGAAACAAAAGTTCCATCAAATATCCATGTGACTCAAGTTCTGAGTTCTTATTTTTTCTGAATTGTTTATTTTTTCTATCTTTAAGGTTTTAAAAATATGTTAGCGAATATTTTAAGTGCAGCTATCTGCATTATTCTTTTTCTTATTTTTAAATTCTGAGTTTCTGAATTCGAAGAAGTTTTTTCTTTCTGGTTAACGTTTCTGCATAAAGTCGAGAATTGTTTATTACGAACTGACGATTTAAAAAAATAAACTTAATTCTATCTTTTCTGCTGCATAAGATTTCTTAATGTTGCCGGACAAATTTTTCTTCTTTAGCTTAAGAAACCTAAAAAAGGGAAACATAAACCTCTTTTTGATGAATGATATGGTAAAGAGGATTATATGTTTTTTATTTCTATTCTATTTTCTTGAAATTCTCTTGTTTCATTTCACTTCACTATTAAGAGAGAACTTGTATGTATTTGAAATATACTTTCAAGAATTGGAACTCTAAATTGGTTTTAATTAGCTTAAAAAAACATAAAAGAATGGATTTTAATTCGAATAGTTCTATTCTTTTTATGCCTTATTAAATTTTTATTATTGATAATTCCCTATTTAAAACTCAATTTTTAATAAAGCAACTATCTTTAAGTAAAAGTTAATGTTATGTTTTAAAAGTTTGAGGAGTAAAAGAATGTGATATATTATCAAATTATCTTAGTTTTAAAAATTATAAAAAAGATCTTTTCAAAATTCATTGATTAAATCTTTTGCTTTCATTCTTCTTTTTTCTGTTTCAACATATCATCTTTTAAATTAACGGTTCGTAAAACATGAATTGATGAAAATAATAGCAGAATAGTCAATTAAAATTTTGACATGCTAAAGCAACGAATTTGAAAAATGGCATACTTAAAGAACTAACTAAAAATAACGAATAAGGTAAGGAATTGAACTATAATTTTGACATGCTAAAAGAACGAATTTAAAAAAATGGCATACTTAAAGAACTAACTAAAATTAACGAATAAGGTAAGGAAAGTTAGCTATAATTTTGACATGCTAAAAGAATGAATTTAAAAAATAGCATACTGAGAACTAACTAAAAATAACGAATAAGGTAAGAAATTGAACTATATTTTTGACATGCTAAAAGAACGAATTTTAAAAACGGCATACTTGAAGAACTTACTAAAACCAACGAATAAGGTAAAGAAAGCGAACTATAATTTTGACATGCTAAAAGAACGAATTTAAAAAATGGCACACTTAAAGAACTAACTAAAAATAACGAATAAGGCATTTTCAGCAAATCATCTTTGAGGATAACGGATTTAAATCCACACATTTTGGGAAAGATCTACATAAAAAAGAAATCTAATGGACGAAGGGACTAAGGCTATTCTAAAGGGAAAGGGCTATTCTAAAATAATTAAGAAAAATAAATTTTTTTAAAGGTATTCAGAAAGAGCGAACACGTTTTTTGAATTTTTTTGGTGAAACAATGTTGTGAACAGATGAGTTGGATAAACATAAATAAAATCATTTCCCAATAAAAACAGTCATGGAAATTTTTCAATTTTAAATTCCAAGTAGCTGGTGTCATTACTCTTCTCTAAGATTAAAACTTATGCTTTATATTTTCAACCTAACAGCTAATGTAGAAACGATGCTTTGTAAAGCTAACATTGACGAATGAATGTTGTAATTTTGATAAAGTACTTTAAAGTTGTTGTAGTTCTGATTAAAGTATATTTTTTGCAGACTCATTATTAATTAAAGAGGGCCAGTGTTTCTCTATTTTTAAGACAAGAGTATTTGTTTCTCTACTTTTGAATAACCTCGTTTTCTAATCCAAATCCATTTGATAGGATTATTAACAATGTGAAACAAGATGAAAATCTGATTATTTTAATATGTTTATCTAAAAGAAAGTATATTAAAACAATCAATAAAAACACTCCGGATTTTTTCACGTAAAAAATATTAAATATTTCCTTATCATTTTATACAATGCAAAAGATAACACAAAGAAAAAGGAAAAGAAAAGTTCATTGGTCGGCTCCTATTTTATTAATTAAAAAATGCCGGTAAAATATTAATTAAGTAACTCCAAAGATAAAATGAAGAGAATAAATTTACTTAAGTTCTACTTCTAATAAACTGAACTTCTCTGAGTTTCCTTATTAGAAGATGGGAAAAAAACTTTTGTGGAGTTTAATTTTATCTGCTATCTAAAAAACCGCAGAATTTTTAAATTAAACTAAAAATATAAAGCTATATAATAGTAACTAGTAAAAATTAATGAATAGATAAAAGTAATGTAGTTAAAGGTTTCCGGGATTTATATTTTTGAGTTTTTTCTCATTTTTATTTTTATATGATTTGATGTGAATGCTAAAAAAATTTTTTTTTGAGATAATTTAATTATATTCGCTTTTGTTCTGCAAAAATTGTGTGACCACTGATCTATTAATCCTACAAAGCCTTCAGAAAACATTTTTATAATTTAGTATTTAAAGATGGATGGAAGGATATTTGACAGCATTTTCTTCCTAAAATCTAAATGTTCTTTTGAAATTCATGATAGAAGTCACTTTCATATGCTTTCAAGACAAAATTTAACATTCTTTATTCATTTTTTGGCTTGCGAGAATTTTGAAATTTGCCCATTGAATGTAACTTATAAACCATAGTTTCGACCATTTAAAATTGTCAATTTTTATACACATGACAAATAACATAGTACATCATTTGGAAAGTCCAAGTTATAAATATAGACGTATTACTTGATTAAATAAAGGAGCAGTTAACCAATTTAAATAATGCATTGGAAGAAGAATAACAAAAATAGGGCTATAAGAGTAATTTTTTCCCAAATGGCTGGTCTCCACATATTGTAAGATTAGTGAAAGAAACTTTAGAATCCTTATCTAAGAAGTATTAATCCATATGCTGTGTTCACCAGATGTTGATCCTTCAAACTATCATTCGTTTCACTTCATGCACATCTCTATTTCTGTGAAGGGGTTAATTTCCCACTCATATATCCAAAATGGACCCACTAAAGTGCATTTAAATGGATAGACTATTTGCATTGCATAATATATTTGTTACCAAAAGGGTAGACAAATTTTATAGTGTATGAAGGGAAGTTCTTTAAATATATCATTTTTTTATATGGATCCTTTATTTCATCTGTTATATAACTCCTTATTATCTTTTATTTCAAATAAGATTTTATTTTTAAACTTTAAAAGGATGGATTGGCTCAAAATGTGTGTTGTGCACTTTCGGAATTATAGAAGTAAAAACATTTTTAACCCAAACTGCTTAGCCACCAGAGCTTTTATGCTAAAAACCCATAGATTATTTTAAAGATTCGTTAATTAGTACATTTAATATTATAATATAATATATTTGGTTCTTTAAATTATTTAATAATAAACTGAAGAGGCACCAAAACTGGTATAGCAGAATGTATGCTAATAATGGAGGTATTCAACCAATCAGAGTAAAACGATGCAATCGACAGTGCATATATAAGACAACATTGTGTAAGGAGGCAAATACATCGATTCTTGCTGTTGTAATGACAGGTTATCAAGAATTATGAGATTTTCAACGGGGACTAATCGAGGGCGCACGAGAGATGGAGTGTGGTATTTCCGAAGTAGAGTTGAAATTTGGATTTTCTTGCCCGATCTTTTCTACGGTGTACTGCAAATACCAGGTTTCCGGTAAAACTTCAAATCTCCGACAGCGATGCGTCTTGAAAAATGTCTTGATAGAACGGGATCATTCACGACTGAAAAGAATCGTTTCACAAGATAAACGTTGAACATTTCCTCAAATTCTTACGGATTTGATGCAGATTTGATGCAGGCCACCAACAAGTGTCAGTGTACGTATTATGCAATGTAGCCTAATTAATATGGGCTTTTTCAGCCATAAACCTTCTCTTGTACTATTAATGACTCGCGCACAAAACTCTGAAACTTACCACGACTCGCAGGCTCCCTCATTGGACTCTTAATGATTGAAAAAACATTGTCTGGTCTAAGATTGAAAAAAACATTATCATTTTCAAGCGCATAGGGTGGATGGCTGTATACGGGGCGTGGAGAAAACATGAATCTATGGATTTCTCATGGCTACAAGGAACTGTTCAAGCTGGTGGGGGCTTTGTGAGGGTAAGAGTGAAGTTTACATTAAATGAGGCCATGTTGTTGTTGTTACTCATCCCAGATGGCCCAGCAGTGCTAGATCACCTCCATAAAACCCAATATTTCCAAAAAGTCCATAAATAGAGCTGAGTCTTTGAGAAAGTCATGTTTGAAAAATTTGGACAGTTTAAGATGTGAGTGGGAGAAGCTGGGGCTCTCTTGCACCAATGACAGTCCTTTTGTCCCTGGTGAAAAGTGAGGCCTTTAATATGTCCACTGATAAATCGAGAGAGGGCTGTACTTTGTTTTCTATCGCACCTGGTCTGAAGGGCCCCTCCAGGACAATCTCTAAAGTACCAGGAGTTATTCGGAGGAACACGCCACAGCTTATTTGTCACCACTTTTGCAATTGAGGAGATCTATGAATACGTGAGAGTTCGTACATTACCAACTTCATCAGTGGTAGCCGCCACAACAAGGGCGTCGGCTCTCTTGTTTCCTTCAAGTCCGATGTGGGAAGGGACCCATTGAAAGAGAAAGATGTTCTTTGCAGTAAGTCGATGGATGGTATTTAGAATGTTAATGCTCGTTAAGTCTCCCACTTGCCTCCAGTTCGATAGGTGCTGTAAAGAAGCACGACTATCCATTAAAATCCATAAGTCGTTAAAATCGGGAATAATACAGGTGCCGGCCAGCTGTAGGCCCTTTTGGATTACTAAAAGTTCCGACCTGAACTCGGAACAGAAGTTTTGATTTCTAATCCAAATGAGACTATTGCTGTGTGTTGACTTGATCATGACAGGTCAGCGGTACTTTACCATTCTCTCTGTCTCTCTACATGTATACATATTTTGCGTGTATTCTGACGGACGCGGACGATTCCAGCAAGATAATGCGCCACCCCACAGGGCTACAATAGTTACCGAGGGGCTTGAGGAGCATTCTTCTGAATTTCTTTCCCTCTCTTGGCCACCTAATTATCCTGACATGAGCATTAATGACAATACCTGAAATGTTTTGCAATGTGTCATCCTTAGGAAATCCTTTATTTTCCTTTATTTTAAACACTACCTTGTTATAAATGAAAAATATTTTTAATTATAAATATTTTCCTCGCAAGTACATCAGGAATGCACAACCTATGGCCCGCGTAGCCTTTGAAGTTGGACCGCAAAGGTTAATAAAATAAGATTACTTTAAAATGAAATTAGATTTTATTCCAATAAACAGGGGAAAAATCGGATACGAAAACGACTCTACATCAGAATAAATAAGTTACAGTTGTTCATTAGCTTTATTTACTTTTTATTACGTGGCTTTTCAGTTTGTTCCCTTCATAGTTACCAGGAGAAAGAGTTATTGTATAGGAGAAGTTCGTGGACATTAAAAATTTCCACACATGAAAATGTAGTATGAGGATCAAATTCAAATCTTGCGTAATGCATTTGATGATCAGTTTTCAGATTTTGAAAAGTGCCTAACAAAAATTGATTTTTTTCACCATTTTCTGTTGATGTAAATCTAGTGAATGAGAATAAGCAGTTAGACTTAATTGATTTACAAAATTCTGAATTTAAAAAAAAATCAGTTTAAATAAAAACCGATATTAGAACTTTATAAAGAATTACCCGAGGAATTTTTGTGCTTAAAGCAAAATGTAGCAGAATATGCAACTTTCTTTGGCAGCCCTTACATTTGTGAGCAAACTTTCACACTTATGAATTTAAACAAATCAAAAATAAGAAATAAAATAGTAGATGAGAGAACCCTTTTGCAATTCTATTTCTTATTTTGTTCTGCATATTGCAACAACCAATCTTAAGCTTAATATAAGATCAATAACTTCAAATATTCAGTCCCAACCATCTCATTAATTTTTGCTAATTTTGATTATTAATTTTTTTCTCAAAATTTAAATTGTGTTCTCTGTAAAATTACCACAAATTTTTCTCTGTTATTCGATTTCAAGTTTCCCCCCTTTTTAGCAGGAATCTTTTTTTTAGGTAAAGTATTTCACTCGTATCTATAATGTTTGTGTTTCATTCATTCATTTATTTTTTACATAATGTGTGCATGAGCAAAATAAGTAAAGTAATAATTATAATTCATGCGCAATACTACAAAAAAAATAATAAACGTGTTTTCACGTTTATAACACGTTTTAACATCCACGTGCTGCTTTGGCCCTCGACATGATCCTTTTTCATATTTTGGCCCCTCATCCTGAAAAGGTTGTGTATCCCCAAAGTGCATGATATATTATTTGCACCGGATATAGTAACTGACACTATTAGAGATCATTGAATATATATTACAAAAAAATAGGAATCTTATAAAAATATATTACTTAAAGTAATTTTTAAATGTATTTTTATTCGTTTTCTTAAAAAATAATGTTTTAATAGATAACTAAAGTATATTTAAATATTTTATGCTTAGTTGCAATGCGGAAAAATGTAAGAAACGACCTTATTAGTCCGAATTTATTTTTAAAAAATAAATTTAAAATTCCCAATTACCATTTGACATTTAAATTACTTCATTTTGTTGATGTTTTATAAACTTAAAGGGAAAAAATAGATAGATTTAATGATTAAATCTCCGAATCAATTTTTCCTTTTAAGGGGACTCGGTACCAAAAAATTTTTTTTCCACAATTTTTAATAAAATTATTAATTTTTGTGATAGATAGATGTCAATTGTGTATAAAAAGAAATTTCTAAAATATTTTTCAAATTCAAAAGTTACAAATTTAAATATTTTAATTTTTTTAAAAAAATTGACCATTTTTTAAAAATGCTTCTTCTTCTGCAATTTTCAAAATATTTTCCTCAAATTTTTTTGAGGGGGACCTCACAATGCAGGTAACAAAAATAGGGATCCGTTTTTTGATATCTATATTAGTTTGGGAGAAAAAAATGTTTTACAAAATTTTGTGAATTTTTTTGGAAGATATCAGATTTTTTCACTTTGAACATTTTTAGAAAAAAATCTAATCAAAATTTTCACAAATCGATCCCTAATTCTATTAAGCATACATTTAAGAGTAAGCAGAAAAAAATTCATGCAATTACAATAAAATGTGATTGACTTTTAGCATTTTGTAGCAGACAAAATTTTGAAAAAAGGCAAACTGAGAAAAACAGCTTTAAAGTTTTCAACACAATAAAATAATAATAAAAAAAGCTCACATGAAGTTAGATTTTTTTCAAAACAATTATATGACATTTGTAAGTGTTAGGATACCAATTTTATTAATATACATTTTTATCATATTTATTAATGAACATTACCATATAAAGGAATTATAAAAAAAAATTAAGGAAAAAATTATAAAATTATCACTTTTTTTTAATTCAATAAATTTTTTAGTAAAAATATTTATAAAATGATCTGCAATTTTGTTTATCATATAAGCAATACTATACAGTAACAATTAAAGTCCATTTAATTAAAATTTAAATGAATTCAGCCATTTTGAAGTAGGTAAATTTTCTAGACAATGCTTGCCATAAAAAAAACTTATGTACAAAAATTTTCACTATGAAATAGTTTATATAAATACATAATATTTTTATTAATATATTATCATTCAAACATAATTCTATAAAACTTTTGTGTTAATCTGAGACATATAGATGAAATAATGAAAGCATAATTAACATAAGCAGTAACGACATATTTTAAAATGACCCCAAAAAAATGTACAAAAAATTTATAGAGCAAGCTAATATGGTCTATTATTATTCATAGCAAGGGAATGGGATTTCCTCTTAATGCTAGACATTTTCGAAACCAATTAAAAAGCAGATAAGCAATAAATAAATTAAGTAGTCTTGAAAAAGACAGTTTTCCTTTCAAAGTGGTTTTAATACAACAAAAGGTAAATTCAATCAAAAACCTCAACGAAAGCGGTAAAAATATAAATAAACAAGGATTTACTGTTACTGTTTCAAACTTTGCCTCTTTTTATTTCATGGAAAAAAAGAGAGGCTTGGCTTGGCTACTCGCACATGAAATATGTCGGATGTGAACACAGGAATTGGGCATGCCAGCTGATATCGCGTTAGACAAAATAGTTCCATACCTCATTAAATACTTGTCGAATTGTTTTAAAATTTTCAGAATAACAAGTCAAATGTTCAATAATCATTATTCACTAAAAATCAGAAAATCGGCATTTTTATCGATTTTCTGAAATTTTGAGGTACCGAGTCCCCTTAATTTAAAGAATCCAATTTGTATCAATAAATATATACAAATTGGAACTTTTTCCAAGTACACGCATTAAGGTTTCTGCTTTAAATACAACCTCATTATAATACTGAAGCAAATATTTCATGAAGGCTTTCATTTTTGTCACTGGTTTTGTAAAAGTTTTTCAACGACATAAACGTGACTTAAAAGCAAATTTCTAATCCTCTAATTATTTCCTAGTATTTTTTTTATTGATTAGAAAATTTGAAGTAGAAATATTTTGAAGTGTTTAAGTAATTATCTCTTTTTTTTTTAATGTTTGCATCGTTCCAATTCATTCTCATTTACCAAGTGTGTAATAAATGGTATCTAGTGTTCTGAAAAATCAGAGAAAGTGGATTAAATCGGAAAAAGCAAGTTTTTGAAAAATGAGTTCAGTTAAATATTAAATTAAATCCAATTCCAATATTCGAAGGGTTTACACATTTTTTGAATGGGATAGGGAACTTTTAATAAACCTTTAAAGTAAAATTTATTACAGACTTAATTCGCCATTTCTTATCACTACACCAGATTTTGAATTTTCTAAAATTGATTATTTTTATATATATCATCAATCTACACATGCCTCAGAATTATATATAACTTAAATAATTATATTTAACACATTCGCTGTTAACCACGAATATATTCGTGTGTGTTACACATTGCCAGCACGCATATACTCGTGATACTTTCAATGTATTATAACATACAACTTGTCAAACTGAACACTTTTTATGACCACAAAAATAAATATACAAGTGTAAAAACTAGAAAAAAAGCTACGAATAAATTGTTTTTACAAAGATTCTACTTTATTTAACCCATTCGCTGCCAAGCCTAAATTGTATGAGGTTATTCCCATAGTTAACCTCGTGTATATTCGTGTTTGATTTTCTTACATGCAAATTATTTATGACAAAATGTGTGTATTTATCTTGAAATAATAGAACTTAGATAAACAATAACACTCAAAACAGAAATGGCAATGGGAATAACCTCATACAATTTAGGCTTGGCAGTGAATTGGTTAATTAAATTCCGACTCTTTAAAATTTAATTAACTAATTATATTTAAATTTTCACACTTTACAGTTTTGGCATAATTCGAAAAACCGTCGATTCATTTTACATTCTCTGTGAGGTAAATTAGACATGCTACACTAAAAACGTAACAATATCATTTGGAAATAAACCTATGAATCTTCAGCCAAGGATTTCTGTAAAAGTAACAATATACAGGATGTCCAAAAAGTTCTCGTGCTGATGATTTGTGAATTTATTTTACAAAAACAACTGGTTTAAAATGAATTATTTTTATGCCAATGATACAAAGCACTTCTAACATAACTAAGGAAAAAATACTGAACTTACATTTATAATAAATGTTCAAAATGTCCACCCCTTTCCTGGAGACAAAACTGAACTCGTTTGCGCATGTTTTTCGAAACGCGTTTTAACATGCTGGGAGTGATTTCTTGTATCCTTTGGGTACTTGCGATTTTCAAATCATCTATTGTTTGGGGATCACCTTCATAAATTTTGTCCTTTAAATATCCCCACAGAAAAAAGTCTGGGATGGTCAGATCAGGGAATCGAGGTGGCCAAAGATTTTTTGAGATAAGTCGATCGCCGAAAAAAGCTTCAAGCATATCCATGGTTTCATTACTCGTATGGCAAAATTTAATATACTTGAAAAAAATCATGGACAATGAGTTTTTAAAATTGGAGTATGAGAACTTTTTGGACACCCGGTATTTATATGCTGATGACTTTCATGCGAATTAAAAACTGGCAAAATCCGTAAAGTAGTCATTGCTTCAGAACTGGATTTTTTTTAGTTTTATTTTTTATTTTAAATATGTGAATCTATTTTAAGTATGGCAATCGGATCTCCAAAAATGGCTATCGAATTATTTAATTCTTATTGAAAAGTTTAAAAAAATATTCCATAGTGTACTTGTGACAAGCAATGAATCAATTTGAAACAACTTATAAACCTTAAAAGCTTGCATCAATCCGAAAAAGAAGCAAAATGCGTAAAAGTCTATTTTTTTACGATTAAAAAGGTGTAATAGAATTTTTATCACATTTTAAAGAATCAATAATCAAATACCATAGTGCTTTGGACTGTATGCGTTAATATAGAAACAATTAATTGAAATTAGTTGAATTGTTTACTAATTAAAAAATAATAATGATAAATTTAATTAATTAATAAAAAAATTAGTTTAGATATATTTACAACATTTTGTTTGTCTAATTCTTTAAGTTTATTTAATTTTACTTCTTTGAAATTTAGACAAGTAGAAATTATATGTCCTCCGTAGCTGTATTTTGAAAAACAAAAAATATATATCAATAACTGATATACTATAGATTTGGTTTTAATATTATTAATAAAATCTCAATTTAAATATTAAATTTAACAAACCATTATTTTAGATAAAGCATATTGAATTGTTTTTGAATTTGTATTAATTTTTTGATAGTTGAAATGAATTTGCTCTAAGAAAAAAAGTAAATAAATAATTCTAATGTACTGACTTAAAATAATTTTTAGCCTTGAAAATCTTAAAAGCTTTACGAGAGCACTTCAAAGGATTTCATATTTTCAATTTAAAAAAATACTATTCTTATTTTTGAAAGGATCAGTTAATTTTTTTTCAATTGAATCAAAAGAATCCTTATGTCACAAAATATCTCTCCCTGTAGGGGAAAGAGGGAGGCTGCTGTAATATGTTTTTGAGTTTGTTTGTTTCCATAAAAAAGAATAAAATAATAATGTTTCTTTTATGGATTTCGTTTTGCATTTAAAAGCATCAATAAAATAGCAGATGAAAGAAAATTTTCATAAGGTAAATTTTTTGAATATCAATTTCAATTCATTCCGGGGATGAAAAGGATTTTAAAAACCTTTATTCAAAATTAACTCCAGGGTATTTTCACTTTCATTGACTCTGGCTAAAAAATAAATAAGGCAAATAATCTGATTGATTTTTATCTCTTCTGTTAAATATATTAATTCTATTTTTACGATTACTTCATCAGTCTATTCAATGGGAAACAGGTCTCCAATTATCGATATTTCACAGTAAAAATTCAGCTTGAATTTAAAATTAAATTCAAGACATATTACTTAATATAAAGCAATATGTCTTAACATATTGCTTAAATAGAAAGCAATATGTTAAGTTATAACATTTTAAATCACAATTTTGTTTTAGTTTGGCAACACTCTTCTAGACTTTCGTCATTTCTTAGCGTGCTTATCACATGACCTAGGTCCAACTTTTAAACAGTCAACGATTCCAGAAGTGAGAATCAGCTTTTGAATTATCAGTATTTCATAGAAAAATCCAATCTTAAACTCAAAAATAGAGAAATATTAAATACAAGTAATAGTCTCAATTTTGTTTTAGTTTGACTGCACTATTTGAGACTTAAGTCATTTCCTAGTCAACTGAGTCACATGACCTTGATGTAACTTTTAAACAGTGAATAGCTCCTTAAGTGGGATGCAGCTGTTAAATTATTGGTATTTGATGGAAAAAATTCCTCTTGAATTCAAAAGAGAAATATTAAATACAAGTAGTAAAAGCTGCCTTAAATTATTAATTTTTAAAACTCAATTTTGTTTTACTTTCTCAGCGCTATTTCATATTTTTGAGCCGGGATAGACTGGTTGGTATGGCGTTGGATTCCTTGGGTTGCGAGTTCGAACCTACCAGCCGAAGACTCTCCGAGTGTGCGGTGGCTGACGAATGTTAAATCTGTCGGGGTCACAAAGTCCTCCATGTGGAGAGTAATACCACTGGAGATACTAGGTTAGTGGTGATCGTTCTCCGTTTCAGATCTGAATTGCGATCTGTGGGTGAATGAATGAAATACATGAGTGAAGTCCACCTTAGAAAGAGGGCTTTTGACATGTGTGAACTAGAAGTCAAACTTATGCTCTCGTGTGCTCAGGGGTTCCTAACCTCAGAAGCTACTGCACTCCTCCTTCCGTTTTAAAATTGAGCAAGCGAAAAACAACACTGGATATTTTGAGTCAATCTAGTCATATGACCTTGTTGTAACCTTTACATTGTCAACGGAATTCTTAAAAATAACACTTTGAAGAGATAACCTCACCCACTTATAGTCATTAATGATATGAAAAAAGAAATAAAATATTAAAAACACTTTAATAATGAGACGTAAAATGAGAAGAATTTCTTTTTAAATTTCTGAAATTGAAAAAAAAATTTTTTTTTAATGATGGTGTACGCATATAATTTAAAGAACATGAAAATAGTAGAAATATCTTAATTCTTTTTTTTATTTCTATAAAGGTTTGTAAGACAACAACAAAAAATTAAGCACTTCATCCCCAAAGTGATCAGGTCTTGTTTATTTAAGAAAAAAACACAGCAATTAATTAGTCAACTGCGAAAGCAAATCCTGGTGCTTTTAGTCGATTAAATTACTATGTTTCTCGGCCAACAAATACGCACTCAGTTTAGTTAAACTTATTTAGTATTTCTTTAAGGGACGATGAATAAAAAACAAATATGTATTGCAGTTATTTGAATCTAGATAATTATTATCGGCAAAAATAAAAAATTTAGATATATTTAGAAAAAATAAAAATGTAATACCATTTATGCGGATTTTAAGATTAAGGTTTTTTCGATCATTTACCGTTTTTAGTTTAAAAGATTCGAAGTTGAAAACAAAAAAACTACAATAACAAACAAAGAAGGTTTTATTGTAAAATAAAATATTGATTCGGAATTGGAAGTTCCTTTAAATTATGAACCGAGATCTTAATTTCGGTAATTTCAACCATATAAACGAATATTCATATATTTTACTAGAATTATTTATGCCTCTTAATTATTTTTATAGTTATGTACAGGTCTTATAGCGGTTAAAATCAAAAACCTGGCAGGGAATAGAAAGCTGCCAGACAATTTTATTCAGACTTCAGACTTAATTTAGGCTAGTTAAAAGAGGCAACACGTATAAATTGAATTCGATGCAAAGATCTGTATTAGTGTGTGTGTGTGTGTGTGTGTGTGTGTGTGTGTGTGTGTGTGTGTGACGAATTCTGGACTCCGAATATATACGGATGGGTCAAAATCATCAACAGGAGTTGGGGCGGCATTTTGTGTCATGCAGGTTACTATACACCAGTGGTCAACCAGCCTATTGAAAGAAAACACCGTCTTCCAAGCTGAGCTCCTAGCACTCAATAGAGTAGTGAATTACGCAATCACTCTTCCTTCATCTGATCCAATCACTATTTATGTTGACAATAAAGCAAGTATACAAGCCTCAAGTTCTTCAAAATCCAATAGCCAATTAGCAAGAGATACCTTCTCCCTTCTTCTTGAAAACCCTCATATTAAAATTTCATGGATCAAGGCACATGTAGGCTATGACGGGAATGGAGCGGCGGACAAACTAGCCAAAACAGCGGCTAATGCGAATGAAGATCGGAATCTAATGAAGCTTCCAAGATCTCATCTAAAAAAACATACTCCAAATCGATATGATGACAAGATGGCAAAAGGAATGGGAAGAAGGGGAAACAGGTCGTTCCATATATAATATAATACCAAAAGTCTCTCTCTACGCTACCACCTGGGACAGAGCGAATGTCCTTTTCTTCACTGGACACAGCCCATTCCCGACATACCTTTACAGATTCCATCTAGCCAACTCTCCTTACTGTAGCTGTGGGGAAATAGGATCTCCTATCCACTATGCCACAGAATGCCTACAGACTCTCTCATGGCACATGAGAAAGTCAGAAAGAAGTCTGGAAGAAGATTGGTACAGGAGAGTTGCAACAAACATTCTTTCGCGCGGCAAAATCAGCTCCATAGTAAACCATATTCATAAATATCAAGACCTCTTCAAGACCTACAATAGCTAGACAAGAATTCCCCTTCTTGTGCTCATCCAACTGGTTAGATAACCTAGCGTTATAGGCACCGGGGGCACAAGATGGCGTTATGTTGTGTGTGTGTGTGTGTGTGTGTGTGTGTGTGTGTGTGTGTGTGTGT
>JAOUZG010041316.1:1432295-1448259 GCA_026289955.1 Argiope argentata | reverse complement strand
TGTGTGTGTGTGTGTGTGTGTGTGTGTGTGTGTGTGTGTGTGTGTGTTGTAACAAATTATAACCAACGAAGATATGGAAGGCGTTGATAATAATCCTAAGATAAATCTTAAAAGCTGCTAAGGAGTGTTAAGGAGTTATTGAGGATCGCGCATATCAAGTTTTATGTAAAATCGCAAATTATTTTTATAAGGTATTGCAATGATTGCATAAAAATTACAAGAATACAAACGAAGAATCCCATGAATATATATTGATGATGTCGTGTCCGCTTTTTACCACGGAAAAAGGAATGCAGCAGCTTCTGAGGGTATGGGCCCCTGAGCACCCGAAGGCAGAAGTCTGACTTTTAGCTCAAATGATGAGGGAACACACACCCACACGCTTGCACAGCCCCTTTTTACTGTGGGGGGCACATACACACATCTCACAGATAGAACAATTATGCCCAAACCAGGACTTCACAGAACACGAGGAAGACGCGCTACCTCTGTGTCAGAAAGCCAGCGAATATATATATTGAAATACATGAAATAAAGTTCCCCCGTACAGCACCTCGAAATGAGGGTGAGGCAGTTGGATCTCACCACCCTGGAGGGTGCACAAAAAATTGCAAGTCTGGCTCCTCCCATCGATGATGGAAAGTACTACCTTAGGTAAGGGTTGTGCCATGACTGCTGATAGTGAGTAGGACTCAACCAAACCTACCTTCAGTATTGCTGTTGCGGTGTTCGGGTCTTTCAATATTATTTATCTTTTTGCCTTCGGGAGAGTCAGAGAGTTAATGATATGAGTTAAGAAATGTGTTTGAAATTCCTAACATTCCTAAATTCCTACTGACATTTTGTGCAAAAATTTCGATTGTAAAATTTAACAAACGCTATTTTGGATTTAAAGTTTTGCTTTAAGAGTGAATGTAAAGGGATATATAGACTAGACATGAAGTGAGAAAGAAGATAATTGAAAGTAGAGGACATTTGAGTAATAGATGCCAAAACTATAACAGAAAAACTTGAAATTGGTTACACTATTCTTGACCGGAAGAGAGGGCATTACCTCTTCATTACCTATAATAAATTTGCTTGAGAAAGAAAGAAATTTTGTAAAAAGAGTAAAATTATCCAAATTCGTAATAAAATTGCTTTAGAAAAAAATATTGTTTAAAAAAGAGTAAAATCACTCAATTCTGTAATCTGTAATAAATTTGATTTGAGGAAAAAATAAATGATCTAAAAAAATAAAATCACCCAAAAGCAGAAAATAAAGAGTGAAATATATACATATAATTTTTAAGTAAATTATTGCATGAATTTGCATTAAAAATGATTTTTGTACTTTAAATATTTATATTTAAATTTATAATGTCATAAAATTACCGTATTTGGGAAGTACATTTTGAAATTTTGTCTGTGTTACAGCTTTACAACCTTAGTAAGGAGATTTCGCGTAAGAATGTGTTCTAGAACAATTCTAATTGTAGCATTGAATGTTCTAGAATAATTCTAATTGTAAAATTGAATGTTCTAGAATAATTCTAACTGTAAAATTGAATGTTCTAGAATAATTCTAATTGTAACATTAAATGTTCTAGAATAATTCTAATTGTAACATTGAATGTTCCAAAATAATTCTAATTGTAACATTGAATGTTCTAGAATAATTCTAACAGTAACATTGAATGTTCTAAAATAATTCTAATTATAACATTGGATGTTCTAGAATAATTCTAACTGTAACATTGAATGTTCTAAAATAATTCTTATTGTAACATTGAATGTTCTAGAATAATTCTAACTGTAACATTGAATATTCTAAAATAATTCTTATTTTAACATTGAATGTTCTAGAATAATTCTAATTGTAACATCAACATAGTAAATAACTAATTGTTATTTGCTGTATAGATAAATATGAAAATAACAACAATCTAGTCTATTCATTTAAAAAAAAATCTTTTTTTTTTAATTTTTATTACAATTTAGCATTTTTTCTATTTTTTAAAGTGTTCCTTTTTTTGCAAATAAAAACATATATTGTGTTACATTTTCTATAAAATTTAAATGTTTAAAAAACATATTAGAGCTAAATAAGGAGTAATTACTTTAATTGAATAACATTCTATGAAACAATAATCATAATAAAATGCAATTACATTATTAATTTTATTAATATTTTTTTAAAAATAGTCTCCGAACGTAAGTGGATACCTTAATTGCAAACTCACGATACTAAGAAAAACAATGAAGCGAATATTTATTGAAGTCAGACATTTTTCTCCCCATTTTGCAAATTTTCTTGAACAAGATGAACGTGACTTTAATGCAATCTTCCAATCCTTCAATTCTTCTTTTCATATTTTTTTTTATAAATTAAACATTTTTGGAGAGTAAGAACAGTTTCTAAATGCAGAAACAATTATTATATCATTTTATATTTTAATCTGTCTACCTGAAGTAAAATATCTGTTTATTTTCTGTTTGATTAATTTTAGTTTACTTTCAATCATGCACAACAAAAAACGTAGTTTCTGGTGATCTTGAAAAATTTGAATAAATTTACTGATATCAAATTCGTGGTATTATAAATGCTGTTTTTCATAACTGATTGCATTCGGAGATAAATATTTTAATCTTCGACTTGAAAGTTATTTGAGTGTATTTAATCTTCGGAACTGAATAGAAATTATTTTTAAATAATGCGGAATGAAAATTATTGTAAAAAGAATAAAAAGGGAAACATAACAAATAAAAGTTGTAGTAAATAAAAAATGAATTGTTCAGTTCTAAATGCAGCCAAAGACAAAATAATATAGTTTTTTTTTATGCAAGAGTAATTTTTTAAGTGAAACTATTGAAAATATTTTTACCATTTACTATTGTGAAATAAATTAAATCGATTTTTTTCGTATAAAATTTATATTTTGTTAGCTAAAAATGCCAATTAAAAGTGTTTAAAAAATTGCTAAAAAAGTAAAATTAAAAATAATTTTTAAAAAAAAATATTGTTAGAATTAGACTTTAAAATGTCATTTTTAATCGTACTGTAGTTCAAAATCCCTCTTTATAAAATTCTATGATCTATTAATATTAATATTTTTTATTGGACGTGTTTTCTGTAACTATCACAATCTAATCTTTTAATAAACATTTAGTAGACGATTCCTTTTCAGACGATTTATAACTGCCACTATTTTTATTCCAATTAAAATATTATTAAAAGTTTTAAGGCAAATGATTTTTTTCATTGATAAACATATTTTTATTAATATTATTTCGCATATTTTTTGTTTAATAGACGATGATCAATTGTAAAACGTTTTGAATCTGGCAATGTTTGTAAATATATGCTGTTCAATGAAAAGAATAAACACGCCGATGGAATTCTAAAATGCTTGGAGTATTATTTTATATTTTAATAAGATTTTATATTTTAAGATCCTCTGCAAGCTATAGTTTGAAGGTTAAGAAAATGGGTAGTTTTTTAGAATGCATGCAAAATTAGCTGTTTTAGAATTAAGCTATTTTCGTCGTCAACACAATTTAACATTATTTATTTGCATTTTTAATGGATATAAAAAGATTAATTTGGACTAATAATAGCTTCAAAATCGTTTTAAGAAATGTGTAAAAGGAAATTTTAGAGATTTTATTTAATGACTATAAAATTTATTTTTAAATAGACCCAAATCAGCGAATGTTATATATGACTGATTAAATTTAATAAGTTTATCCAATATACTATTATGAAATACAATTCTTAATGATTTTAAAACAACAATGAAATTCTATCCAATGATTGCTAAGATAAAAGTATGAAAAGTAAAAGTATGAATCTGAAATTTCTGTTCTCAAGAGAAATCGGTCGGAATGATCTACCAAAAATGTTTTTGTATATTTTCCATTAAAGGTTTTACACCCTTTACTCCGATCAACATGGCAATTAGGCTGGAGAAATTTGGACATCAAATTGCTATTAAAACTCCCTCTCTTTAGGGCAAGTGCTTCTGAAATTATCAATAATCTTATGCAGTTGGAATCCGTGGAGCACGATTGAAATTACTCTTTGCTTTGACATTAATTTTCTTACGTCTATATTGCATATAGAAACTATATTTTGTATATATGTTATTTTATTTTGGGTTACCAAGAGCTTACTTTGTATAAAATTGTTTTATACTTTTTCTTTTTAATAACATTTTCTTAGTTAACGTTGTTTACATTTTTATGTTTTTCTAATAATTGTTGAAATGCTTATACCTTTTTCTTTTTAAGTTTTAGTTAACTTTGTTCACATTTTTATATTCCTCTAAAAATCTGTTTAAATGTTTGATACTATACTTGGGGACAAGGTGACAATTTTTGAGAATTTAAATTCGTATCTTTTTCCGATCTGGTTCTTGGAATTCAGTCTATGAAAATTAAGTTGATTAACTGCACTTCCGTGCTCGGTGGGTGTTGCTTTGTGGCGGTCATCGTTATATCCGAATGGCTTCGGCCGGGAAGGAGTATACCTATGCCATACGCTTTACTCCATAAAATTGTGAACCTTGGATAAGAATTTTGCATATCATTGGAACATGTTAGATAGGAAATGTATACCTATAGCAGAAATCTACATTTCCTATCTAGCATTCTCCAATAATAAGCAAAAACTGAAATGGTTGCGAGAATATGCGATTCGGAAGCTTTTTTCTTGGTCGAATAATGCCAAAATTTCAAAATTATAAATGTTGTCACAAAAGATCAAAAGGAATTTTGTTGATTAAGTCACTTCATTGATTGAGTTACTACATTTACATTCATACGAAAGTGTAGCCTAACAGATGGTGAACCCTTTAATTGTTCTTTATTTTCTTTATTATCTAAAAATTCCCTCCCCGGGTGGCACTTTTTAATTTAGGATGAGATGCTTCCGACATGATGGTTGGATCTCGCCACCATGGAGGGCTTTAAGGGGGGGGGCTCCTATCCTCAATAATGGGACATACTTCCGACGGGAAGGGTTGAACAGTGGCCGGTGATGACCATAGTTCCCGCTAGTGTTGCTGCTGAGACTTCATCCGAGAAGAATGAGATGCTTTTTGCATCGTGGTTGGATCTTGCCATCCTGGAGAGTACACTAATAGATGGGGGTTAGGTTTCTCTCATCGATGACGGGACGTACTTCGTACGGGAATGCTGGTACCATGAAGGGTGATGACCCTCAACTCCAGTTCCCGCCAGTATTGCTGCGGCGGCAGTCTGGTCATTCTGCCCTTGTGGCTTAAATCCGTGTGCCTTAGTGGCGGGTCGGGGAGTCTGATATGACTTACTATCTAATAAGATGACTCCTTCTATTTTGGGAATATTTTCTTATTTTGTTTCAAATGGAAATCTATAGAATACTTATCTATGCATTTGAAACAGTTTTAATATTTAATTATAATCGTTATGAAGGGCTTATTTATTTATTATTATATTTTTGTTTACAACCATCAAAATTCGATAAATCTATTCACGTATGGTATTTGTATAAATCCGTTAAGCGGATAAGCAAATGAGATTCATACTTTCATAAGTATCTTTTTTTTTAAGTCTAAACTTGTGTACCTAATTTTGTTTATCTAGTTCGTCAACTGCAATTATCAAGTTTACATTTACTCTACCAGACAGGCAGATTTTCTGTAAATAGAGTTCGTTCAAAATTTGATAAAAATCTACAAATATGATCTAAATTTCGCATACCAAAATTACGTTTTGTATGATGCTCTTAACTATAGGGTGACAGGTAGTCATGTTAAAAATGCATTTTCTGAACTCAGGAAGTTTGCAACACTCTGATTGGTTGAAATCTCGAGTTCAAAAATTTTGACGATTACAATTCTTCCTATATACGAGAAAGTAAAACGAACTATCAACAATTCTGTATAAGCTTGTTTTTAATAATTTCTAATCTCTCAAGATCATAAAAAATATACAACCTTACTTAAAATACTCTGGAAATTTCTTTTTCTAGAATATCATCAATACTTTTATGAAAAGAGAAAATCAATTTTCTCTTCACTGAAATAAAGGAACTCAAAGTGTATGAAAGCACAGTTCGTGCATTTTATGTTTTAGTGGGGGAAAGAATCATCTTTGTAATTTGGTTTTAAGCTTATTTTTTCAACTCGAAGAAATAGAAAGCATTTGTTTCGTGGGATATCATTTCGTATTTGAAAAAAACGAGAAAAACTGCTGATGAAAGGAAATTTTCTTGAAGTAGCTTTTAACAAAATAAATCTTTTCTTTTATCTCGGGGATGAATACAATTTTAAATGTTTTTCAAAATAAGTTACAAGGCTTTCCCTTTTATCGAATAAGTTCAAGAAATTATAAATTAAATAATCCGATGTTTTTTTTTTCTTTTAAATAAATAACTTATTTTTTTGCTTAAAGATCCTATAAAGGGGAAAATAGTTACTAATTTCCCTGGAAATTTTCCATATTAATTTAAGAACAACAGATATATTATACATAAAGTGTAATGTATTAAGAAATAAAGCTTTTAATGTCCATTTTATTTTCTTCAAAACTGCAAAAAATTTCACTTTTCTAGTCAGCTTAAGAATATGTTCCTTATTTATCTTTGTAGAGACAACGAAAGTTTTTGTAAATAAATGGGGGTTTTTTTCCGAATATTAGGATTGGACCCAGAATAAGCTTTCTGGGTATTAAATACTCGAAAATAGAATTAAAGTTTCTAATATTAGTGACATATTGACAGTGAACTGAAAATCTGACTACATTATTTTTTTTCAAGAAAAAATAGATACGAGCTGGTCACAAAAAAAATGTTGAATTTATTTAACATAAAAAACAAAGCAGTTGTATTTTAATATCTTTCTTATTAACATTTTGTAATAATACAAATAAAAAAGTGATGTCTCTGATCCGTGAAGAATTCAAATTCCGTCGAATTCAGAAAAAAAGGTGATTAAGTAGTTCAACTCCTTGAATAAGGTGCTTTTATTCTCTAGATTAAGTTTTTCAGCCAGGGAGACATACTCAAATAAGAAAATTTTGATTAATTATTCTATAGCTCGACGATTAAAGGGGAAATATCAAATGTCCTCTTCGTTTTTAAAGAATAAAAATTCAAAAATTAAGTTCCACGTATAAAACAAAAATGAAAGATCGGCTGTTTGGAAGTTTTTGAATCTCCATATTGGATATAACTAATATTAGACAAAGTGTTTGTTATTTTCACATTCCCGTAAAAAAGAATTGTATAATCAGAATAAAAAAATATAACTTGAAATTTAGACAATGTCAAATCAAAGAAAAACAATTAGCAAAAATTATAAACTTACCTAAACAGTAATATCTAAAAAAATAAAATAGAAATATCTAAAAGAACATTGTATCTAGAGAGTGCCAATGCTACTACAACTAGGACACAAATGAAATGAACAAAATTGGCAAAAAAAAATTTAAAAACACTTTTGTTTTTAAAGTAGTAATAATAATAATAATACAATGAATCCGGTCTGAAGACTTTATCAAGGGGTATTCTTTTTCTTGGGATTTTTGGGTCACGAGAAATCGATTTTTGACTTATTGTCAGATTTCTCACGGAAAAAATCCTTTATTTGAATCCCTGCCTGAGGGTGACCCTTGATAAAGTCTTCAGGCCGGATTCATTGTATTATTATTATTATGTCTACTTTTGTTTTTGTTTTTAATTTTTTTTCCCCAATTTTGTTGAAATTTAGACGAATCTCTAATTTCAGATCTTTCTGAGTATGAAAAATACAAATTTGGAATTATGTTTCTCTCCTTGCTTGTCTGTGAACACTATAATTTAAAATCGTTTGGAGCTATATGGGGGATATTCAATGTATGGTTTCTACTCCCAAGTATTAGATTTCTGAAAAAAATTTAACGAAACCCATTTCGAAAAATTCTGTCGCATGGTATTTACCTATAGATTAAAAAAGAGCTCGGACACTATTTGATATACAAATTTAACATCTAAACAATCAACTTCGGATTTGATAATCTGTTGATCTGCATTTTCACATGTATGTAAATGCGAAACATGTATATAATGCATGTATGTAAACACAAAAACGATATGAATTAAACACAAGCGATGTTCAAATGAAAATGTACGAAACGATAATGTGTATATAAACAAAGACTTTATTCAAAATATACAACATAGGCTTGAGGCCAACGATCCCATTGATTAACAAGTCAAAGTATTCCTTCTTTCCAGAATTCCTATGGCCGTGGCGGGAACCAACCCATCACAGTGTCCTTGAGTTCACCGTCCGAGTTGAAGAGCTTTTCTTTCAGAGCACACGAAACCTAGCACACGAAAATAGCAGGGTGACATGTCTAGGCTGTAGAGCGGGTCAGTCTATTTGCTCCCACTTGAACTTGATCAATTCCGAAGGTGTGACTGAAGACGTGTGGACATGCATTATCGTGGATCAAAACCACACCCACCATGAGCTGCCATATGATTGGTTCTTGATACTTTTGCGTAGTCTTCGGAGTGTTTTAAAGTATACATTAGAGTTAATGCTGTTTATTCTGTGATGGAGGAATTCAACAAGCTGAGTCAGTTGGACAGTGCTCTTTATAAGATCTTCTCTCTCCTGTACATTCGGGCGTCCACGCAGTCTCGGATCTACGTCGGTGACTCTAATCGAATCCCTATATGTACCGCTACGTTCTCCCATGACGGCATAGTCATATATGTAAACAGTTATTTTATAAGAACTTTCTGACCTTTCCATTTGAATGCTCCTTGTATGTGAATTTTAGTACGTAAGATTGCGGCTACTTTTGTACCAAAGTTTAATTTATTTCAGTCGGCTATAAAAAAATTGATTTTCTGGTACCTTACAGTTGATCGCTACAAAATATCGCCAAATATCGCACCCTGATAGGCTCTTTAATAAGTTTTGTTCACATATAGCCCATCATTAATAATGCAGAATTACATTTAACTAATAGTAGATGTAAAAACTTGAGATCTACTACTATTTGAATCAACAATATTTTTATGTGCGTAAATTGGTTCTTAATTTTTAAATATTCCTACCATTTTTGTGATATAAATGAATGTTTTATTTTATGCAACTGGTATTTAATATTCCTTTGTTGATAAAATGTAGACATGACTCATAATTGTTCTTTGACTTTACATTAGTGACTTCTTTTTAAATTCTAGTTCAAGTCATGGAGTTTCTTTATTTCTTCATTTGTTTTATGATAATATTCTGTCACATTTTCCTAATATGAATGTTCTAGAAATGATTCGTCCCATAATTATAATTCTTAATATAATTCTATTAAACACTAATTTTGTGCGAAGTAATTTTTATGTTATGGCTTTTACTTAATTACTTCCAATGAGTTTAACCCTAGAAAGGTAGCCTTTAAAAAACTAACAAGAATGATAACCATTCGTCTCTTAGACGAAGTGTATTTAAAATCAATTTTTAAAGCTAATTTAAATAAAAGCATATTACCTACAGATGATTTCACAACTCTTGATTGTCAAGTAGGATAAAAATATTATTTATTTATTTTCGAAGCAATCTTTACACATATATGCGTGATTACCGCACATTGCTTTTGAACATAACGAACAAAAATTGTGCGTCATTCTGCGCAAATTACATGGGCAAAAAGCACACATTTTTCTTTTTTTAATTTCGGATTGTTCAGGTCGTTCAGTTTTAGAATTTTACTTATAATAGTCCTGGCTGATCGGGGCACAGTTGATATGTTGAGACGCTTCAGCATCCATGGAGCAAGAACTTCAATAGAATCTTCATCTTCCGATTCATTCTCAAAAGTAGAATTATCTTCCTCACTTAATTCTTTCAATAATTCACTGATAGCTTCTGGCCTACCCCACAAATTTTCTCCGTGAAAACGCTTCAACATCTCCAATTAAACAAATAAAAACCTTCTTAATACTAACAAGACAGATAACCATTCGTCTCTGAGACGACTATTGTTCTGGATATACTGCAAGCAGAAATATTTCGGGGAAAAGGACTGTCCTCATCTGTAGTTTCCATGGTCAGATAATGGTACTGAGTAGAATGATCCATTTACCGTTATAAAGGAAGAATAGTCAAAGTTATTTCGTAAGCGTTCGTAACCCTAGAATGCTAAGGAATGGTTAGCATTGTAGAGTTAAACACCTATATTTCCGTTCCTGACTAAAGCGGCAACTCAACATTGCTGAAATTTTAGAATGTCAAAACATTTAGTCATTAATTTCAATTCATTAACCACAGTCAAATAAGCAATTGTGAAAATTTTACATAGCATTTAAATTAAAAATTTATCCATCTAATTTTATATTTTAAAAATAACATGAAGAAAATTTAAAAATTGCCGTATAGATTATAACGTGTGTATTAAACATCTTTTGGCAATATAAAATTTATCTTGGAAACTGAATTGGTTTATCATGATATCACTTAAATTTAAGAATTCAATGTGTTTTATAAGTCCATGTAAGATTAACTTTCATGTTACTCTTGAAGTTAAGTTTAAATCTTTATTTCGTTTTGTTCTAGAAAGCTAGTTTGAAACACTCCAACTCTGTTGGACATAGTTATCCATCAAAAAAACGTAACATGACATTCATGTATTACATAATAAAGCTAATACAATAGACAGGCTAATAGGGTAAAACATACTAAAACAGGCTAATAGGGTAAAACATACTAAAAGAGGCTAATGCGGTAAAACTGGCTAATGTGGAAGACAGGCTAATGCGATGTCCAAAAATAGTATTTATGTTTTCTCACGGACATGTCAATAAATGAAAACATGTACACCTGTCACTACATACACAACTGTCACTAGATACATGTACACCTGTCACTCATATTAAGGATAAGGATCATAAATGATATCTTATAGAAAACAGAAACAAATCAGCAAGCTGGTGGCTCAGAACCCACAAGAAAAATACAATATTAATAGAATGGATAATTAGCTTATGGCTGTACTATGTATCCCCATAAATAAGGTAAAGACATAAAATCGTTTTTTCGCTTTGACTTTATACTTTACCTACAGGACCCAGAAAAATATACAAAAAAAATCATTGTTTGGCAGAGGTATTTTTCTCCCGGAGTTTTTTGATTCCAAATTTCCTTAATACTTTTTTCCTTTTATAACTCTTCAAAGCTATACAAAATGAGAAAATTTTATTAGTTCTGAATATTAAATTAGTACAATAATATATAACCTTTTTATTTGAAGGATTTTCGTGAAGTTTGCGAAGATTATTATTTGTATGATATAGATATTTTATTTTTTAGGGTTAACTATTTTTTTTATAGAATTGGGAGTTTTCAATCAAATTATTATAGAGTAGTGTTTATAATTTCCTAATATTCATTTCCTAATAAATTCTATTCTCTTCACGTTAATAAAAATTTAAGATGTCCTTAATATTATGTGAAATGGGTAAACATGCAATAAATAGCTTCATTATTTTGAATTTGCCTTATAAATGACAAAGTTATACCTTGTAATTCATATATGAGATTTAAAGAGATTATTAAGGATTTTGTTTTGTTAATTTTAATCCAAGAGCAAATACCAGAAGTTAATATTATTTAATGAGTCAAAAAAATGTTATTTTTAAAGATTTTTATTTTTGAACAATAACCTGGGTGCTTAAAATAGAACCTTTTCCAAGACATAATTTTTTTATATACCCTAATTCAAGATAGAGTTTCTTTCTTTAATATAGACTTTTTTCTCTGATGTAGAGAAAAATAAATAATTAATAAATTTTCTATCATATAAATAATATAAATTATAATTGCAAAAATGATAAAACAAATATCGTCTGATGTAATAGTTGGAATCTAAAAATATAGTCGAATGAATGAAAATAAATAAATAGTTACATTCATTGGCAACATCGAGTTAAAATTAATTGCATTTTTTAAGCAATTAATCACTAGAAGCTGCAAGTGTATTTATTCTTTTGATCTTTAAATTTAATCTTGATCTAAAAGAGAATGTGAGAACTTTTCTTTTCATTCTCCTTTTCTTTCACTTTTAAATATAAACAAAATTATTTTATTAAATGGCATTTTTAAATTTTATTCGTAGCAGAATTGTGAAAATTATTGAAATGAGTACTTAGTAAAGGCAATTTTTTTGTGTGCTTATAGTGTAAATTCTACAGATCAAGACAAACACATTTTTCCTCTTATTCTTTCTTTTTTTTTGTTATATATTGTAAAGTTCTGGTTCGTTTTCAGATGCGTAAGTAATTATTCCATTTTTTCTTCTAATGCAAATAATCTATTACTTTAAATATCGTTTGCATTTTATTTTCGGTTTGTTAGAATTCGTTTTTAATTATTAATGTCTAATGATGTTGTGAAAAACACCATCTAGTTTATCTCTTGTAGAATTCATTATTCCCAAAATTCCTGTTCTTTTTTTAAATTTATTACTTTCGATTATAAATGTTTTAGTATTCGACTTTTAAGTTGTTTGAATATGAATCATGGTTCAAATAAAATTGAAATTATTTAGTAAAGAAGTATTAAATTATTCTAGATAAAAAGAGTATAAAATAAACGTTATAAAAAAGTTAAAAGTTCTTAAAATAAAAAAAGACTCTGATTAAAAAATTAATTAATATCTACAATATTTCTTCTTCCACAATTTCTTATTTTATTCACAATGAATTAGTAAATTAAAAAAAAATTATTTTTATAATAAAATAATGTTCCGATTCCCAAAACTATTTTTGGAACACCTTTGAAGTTTGACATAGAACAAAATTGTTTCCTTTTATTTGGAAATACGCCTTTTCTTCTTTTTTTTCAAAAATATATAATGTTATCATGGACGAATTAAATTAATGATTATTTTTTATTGCAGGAGTGATTTTTTTTTTGATTTTGCAGTGATGTATGAAATGATAAAATAATTATAACTTCAATGTTTTTCCTTCAATCACTGAAAAGATTTTGAAAATATTAAAAATTGATTAAAACCTAATTTCAAGAAATCCTTTGCACATTATTTTATTTAAAAAATTAGTTTTAATATAAACTTTAATACTTAATTGGATTTTAAGTTTGCGATTGGTGAAAATTTTTATTTAATGAGCTTTTATGCTACCTGTTTTAATTCACAGTATGAACTACATATGGTGTATAAACATATATAATACACAGTTAAACATATATAATACACAGTTGAATTGTGAAAAGCAGCATTTTGGTATAAGACCTTTAAATGCAGACATATTTAGAAAATAAAGGTTTGTAAAAATAGCTAACAAATTGCACCTTGACACAAAATCCTTTGTAGACATATTTCTTTAATTCGATTTTTTTCATTCCTTAATAGAATTTAAATTACAAATATTCTTATTAAATAGCAATCTGTTTCAGAATATTTTATTAAATTTTATTAATGTATGCAACTTTGCAATTTTATTTTTCATTTTTTAAAAATATTTTTTATACTAATGTTTTAATTTAAGCGTAAAGTATGAATTGTGGTTTAACTAATTATTACGATCGATGAAACAACATAGGTGAAAACTATTTATAAATTAAAAAATAAATATGATTCAAAAATATTACATTTTTTAAATATTAACCTATAGACAATAGTATACATCTTACAATATCTGAAAAAGACTGTGTTATCATTTCATATTTATTGGAATTTATAAATTCATGAATATTCTAGATAGTTTTGTGCATAAAGAAGTAAATTGTCTTTTCAAATTCATTTGAAAAGAGAAAAGATGTTGGGTATTTTCTATTTCAGTGGAAAAAAGGTTCATCTTCGTAATTTCGTTTTCTTTCTTTAATTCAGAAACGATCAAGGAAAAAAATGAACATATTATATTAAGTTATAGAATTTGTAATGTCAACTTTTTTTCTCTATAATACTATCTGTAGCCTATATTGTAAATATATAAGCACCTTGATCTTCTAAGAATTTGTGGATAGGTCCTTAAATGAACCCGAGCAAGGGTAATGGAGCGGGAAGCTGAGAATTATTTCTGGATTTTAATTTAGAAAAATAAAATAAAATCTCTGAACTTTTATAATGAAATAAGAAATAAAATTTCAGATTGTATTTAAAACTATGACGTAAACTAAAAATCCGATTACCACTTTAATTTGGGTCACTAAAACATAGGTTAGAATAGTTAACAAAGGAAGCATCTTAGATTTAACTTAAAGAAAAAGGACAAAGAACACATATTTTTTTTTCTTATCTAGTACACTACAAAAGAATGGAAAAGGGTTCAGCTCCTTTTCATTTAAGAAAATAAAATGTGAATTAATTAGTCAATTGAGGATACAAAGTAAGGTGTTTTCAGTGAGTTAAATTACTAAGTTTTTTCGGTCAGCAAGCACGTACTCAAATAACCAAAACTTAATTAATATCTCTACAAAGTACAAGGAAAAAAATGTTCACTATACAGTAGTATCTTTCTCTCTATTCTTATCCATAGAATCCAAAATTCAAAGCACTCATGTAAAAATAAAAATTGAACTCTTGTTATGGAGTTAATCAGTATTGAAATAAATATTTCTAATACATTTGTTAAATTTGGCTTTCCGGGTTTTATGACATTTGTAATGAACAAAAAAATCCTGTTTTGAAATAATACATTCGTTAATATGATTTTTTATAATTGAATTCATAACCAAAATTTTATGATATTTTTGGCTTTCATTTTTTTTTTTGGAATTGATGTTTGAAACTTCAATTCTAAACTAAAATAAAACTTTGGGTGACTTCATACAAATATATGTAATTATTGTATATCATTACTTTTTTTCTTGTGATAACTGTTTTATAAATAGTTGTCACATTCCAGTTGCAAAATATATAAAACCCAAAAATTCCCAATTTTTTTTCATGACCTTGTAAAGAAAAATAATACCTTCCCACATAGGAGCTTCCGAATTAAATATCTATTTTTGATTTGCATCACAGTGCTCCCTCTTACTTTCTAAACTTGAACAAAGTTTGAAAATTCAATTAATTGTAAACATTAAGCTTATTAGAATACTAATTGGCTAGGCTTTCCTTGAAATATTTTAAAGAGAAGTTTATGATTTTTTTATGAATTCAGTATGTGATAAGCATCGTCAGTGATAATTAAACGATTGTAAAGAAATATATAAATTTTAAATGATATATTTTTCTGTCTTTTCCATTAACAATTGTTTCCTTTAACTTATTACAATTTTATAACAATTTTAATAATTAAATTAAAGAATTAAAGCTGTAAAGGAAGCATGCGACCAAGATCAGCCTCTAACAGTCATCTGTACAGATGCGAATGATGTTGTTAGATGGTGAATCTACAATCAAGGGTTCAGCAAGAGCAAAATTCCTGATCTAGTCTGTCCAAGACATTTCTTCTCCACAGTTTGTAAGCTGCAAATTGGACATTTCAAGGACATGAAGATATCATCAGCTAATTTAACATCTTATACCACCTGCAAGTATTGTCCACAATCACAACTAACCACAGATCATGTTTTTAATTGCTAGGCCATTAACCGTTCCCTCCTTCAACTGGAAGCCCCACCAATTGAAATCATCCAAAGCCACCAGGCTCCAGAACTAGTGGATCTGGTCAGCGAGACTATTGGGAAAATCTTAATTCTTTGCACTTTTCACAACAATGAACACAACAACAACAACAGGTAAGAGTACTGTCCTCAATCACAACTAACCCCTAATCATGTTTTTAACTGCCAGGCCATTATGTGTTCCCTCCTTCAAATGGAAGCCCCACCAATTCAAATCCTCCACAGCCACCAGGCTCCAGAATTAGCGGATCTGGTCAACGAAACTTTTGGGAAAATCTTAATTCTTAGCACTTTTCACAGCATTGAACACACAACAGTTAAAAGTACTGTCCTCAATCACAACTAACCCCTAATCATTTTTTTAA
>JAOUZG010041316.1:1398414-1413614 GCA_026289955.1 Argiope argentata | reverse complement strand
TAAGTTTTTCGGAATTATCTAGCTATTAAAAGTTTCTCTCAGTTTTGTTAATGTATAAGATTTTTCTGTTTCTTGGAACTGATGCTTGAGACTTTATTTATTAACTTTCGCACATTTATTCACCGTTTTCTTTATTCTTCTGTTTATAAGTTACATTTCGAATGCCAAAGACTTTGACTGTACTTGTTTATTTTTTATTTTCTAAGATAATTCCTTTTCATTTTTAATATATTTTTTAAAAAATTTAGTTGTCAAAAACTATATCTTTTGTCAATAAATAAAATTTTTCTTCTTCACACGATTGACGACTTAATATTTCTTTATAAATAAAGTGTAGTTAAGTTTCATAAATGTCTTTACGGTTTTCTTTATTCTTGTTACTAAATTTAGTTTTGAGTGCCAAAGACCCTGACTGTGCTTGTTAATTCCTTAAGTTTCCAGTCAATTCTTTCACCTTTTTTAAATTTTTTTCAGAAGAAATTTAGGTGTTGCAAATCTCTATCATTTTGGCAAAACATAAGGATTTCCTGTTTCCAGGAATCGATGTTTGAGATGTATTTATTAATAAAGTATAGTTAACTAAGAATCTTCTTAATGGTTTTCTTTAAACTGCTGTTAATAAATTACATTTTTAATATCAGGGACCTTGACTCTGCTTATTCATTCTTTAAGTGTCTAGAGAATTCTACAGTCTTTTTTTAGTTTTTTCCGAAGAAATTTAGGTGTTGAAAATTTCTATCATTTTGGCAATACATAAGGATTTTTTGTTTTCTAGAATCGATACTTGAGATTTATTTATTAATAAAGTATAGTTAACTTTCGAGAATTTCTTCATGTGTTTCTTTTTTCTGCTTCTAATAAATTACTTTTTCAATGTCTGAGACCTTGACTATGTTTATTTATTCTTTACGTTTCTACCGAATTCTATATTCTTTTTTAGTTTTTTTCCGAAGAAATATAGCTGTTAAATATTTCTCTCATACATAAGGATTTTCCAACTCAATATGTATAAGGATATTATTTTTCATGGAACTGATGCTTGATATTTCATTATTAATAAAGTATAACTGACTTTCGCAAATTCCTTTATGGTTTTCTTTATACTTTTGTCAGTAAATTACGTTTCCCATATCACAAAGTTTGACAGTACATGATTACAAGTTATTCTTTTATTCATTTCACTAAAATAGCCCTCTTGTGATACAACTAGTTTCTATAAAATTTATATTAATGCAAATGTTTCTTATTAATTTATTAATGGTGCGATCTAACGGTCTCACAACTGATCAATATATGTTAACATTCTTATGTTAAACATTGTATTCCGACGTTGTTGGGTTGGCGTGGACTTAGAGATGTCATTATTCACCAGAAGTGTAATTTATCTTCCGCATCTTGCTCACGACACTGCTTAATCCTTTGACCTACGAATACACTTAGTTTTCTAATTAGATGACACATCCTCTTTTGTGAATCTATTAATGTTTAAATTTCTATAATAATGTAAGGGCATTTAAGATATGGAAGCATTTTTAAAGGATTTTTGAATTTTAAATTATCAATTTTTCACTCAAATGCAGATTTAAAAATGAAAATTCAGTAATTCTATACGTAAGGGATAAACTAACTTTAAGGCTGTAGATGAATATTTATGGAGTAATGTTATCTTATGTCTCTATTACTGAAATATTCATATTATAATAATAATATTGATTATTTTACAAATATCAATCGATACAAATTTCTTATGGAATTAAATGATTAAAACAAACACATTAAATAGATTAATGATTATAATCAATAAAAAATGAGTTATTTGTTAAAGATTTCCTTGAAAGACGAAGACCATCGCTAGAACAAGAATCAAACATGTAATAACAAACATTAAATTTGAATAATAAATAAATAAGAATATTGCGTTCATTTCCGATTCAATAGCAAGTAATTTAACTGTTACAAAGTCATTTAGTCGTAGAAGTTATCGACTTTACAATGCTTTACTTTTATCAAATTTTGACACGGCACTGTTCTTTTGACTCTATAAAGATACAATAGATTACATTTGCAGCAATACGTATATACACAATAGAGTAATATGTATCTATAATAGGTGTAATATGTTAAATAGATTTGTTGTTGTGTTCAACAACAGATCTAAGGGCACTTGCCATGGACAAGCCCCGCTGATAAATCAACAGATTTTAAGCCTAAGAAATGCGTCTCTTTGTTTTACAAGTAGCGCCATCTAGGGCCAAGAGTACGACTTAGCTACACACACGTCACAACCCTTTTTAAGGGGCGGACTACATTCATGCAAATTCATTCATACATTTCAGATTGTAATTTAGACCTGGAAAAGAGAAAGATCACCTCTGATCTAGTAACCCCAGTGATATTACTCTGGATATGGAGGACTTTGCGACCCGCAAACAGATTTAACGAGCTTCAATCGCCACACACTCGGGGAATCTTTTGGCCGGTGAGCTTCGAACCAGTAACCTAAGGAGGACGATTCCAACGCTCTACCAACCATGCCATCCCTGCCCAAATAATAGATCTATAACACTGGATACATATTGATACATTTATTATGCATACACATTGTATGCATAATAAATGTATCAATATGTATCCAGTGTTATACGTACGTACAATACGTGCAGTCAGTCATAAAAGTCTACATACACCCTTAAAAATGGGCTTATTTCAAAAATTGATTATATTTCAATTTGGGAAAACCTAACAATCTTTCACTTTTTACTAAAAATTGTGATTTAAATAAAAAAAATAAGTTTAAAATTAGCATTTACGGGGAAAGTTTGTCAATATGTAAATATTAGCGCGTCACAAAAGTCTGCATACACTTGATTGGCTGAGAGGAGAAAATTCATATATCAAGTTTTGTAAAAGCTTACTTAAGGTTGAGGTGGCACGTGTCGTTAGCCATCTGAAAACTCATTTCCTGAGATTTTACAATACCGAAATGCTTAAAATGAGCCAGGGGAAGGAAACATCCTTAGAACTTCGAAATTTGATAGTAAAATTGAAATGTGAAAAGAAATCTTACTCGGAAATCGCCAAAATTGTAAAAAAAAGTAGGTCGACTGTGCAAACAATCTACAGAAATTTTGTTAAGCGTGGAAATGTGCTCAGCAAATATCGATGTGGTCGTCCAAGAAAGCTCAATGATAGAGAAACAAGAGCCATAGTATGAAAAGTCAAGAAAAATCCAAAAATTAGTGCTCCAAAATTAGCGGATCAAATTGCAACAGCAAGTGGAAAGGAGGTACACCCAGAAAATATTCGTAGAATTCTTCGATCAGCCGGCTACAACGGCAGAGTTCCCAGAAGGAAACCCTTCATATCATCTGTGAACCAACAGAAAAGACTTGCCTTTGCTTCTGCACATATTGACAAGGATTTTGAGTTTTGGAAAACAGTTGTATTCACTGGCGAGAGCAAGTTCAACGTTTTTGGAAATGACGGCCGTGGCAAAGTTTGGCGGAAAAAGAACACGGAAATGAACCCAGAGAATTTGACTCCAACAGAGAAACAAAGTGGAGATAGTGTGATGGTTTGGGGTGCCATGGCAGCAGCTGGAGTCGGCAATCTGGTTTTCATCACTGGTACTATGGATCGTTTTGGATACTTGAATATTTTGCAAGGCAACCTACTTGAATCAGCCAGAAAATTGAGACTTGGAAACGACTTTGTCTTTCAACAAGACAATGATCCCAAGCACACAGCAAAGATTGTTAAGGTATGACTGCTCTACAAAACGCCCCAGCAGTTGCATTCACCTCCACAGTCACCAGAACTTAATCCTATCGAACACATTTGGGAGGAAATCGACAGAAAAATTCGACAACAAACCATAACCACCGTGGAAACCCTAAAGGAGGCTATGCAGCTGGCTTGGTCCCAAATTTCACCTGAGACAACGAAGAACCTGGTGAATTCGATGCCAAACCGAATGCGTGCAGTCATTACTTCAAAGGGAGGGCCTACCAAGTATTAACGGCTTATTTATATTTATCCATTGTTCCAAATTTCAGTTTCCTGTCTCTGTATGCAGACTTTCGTGACCACATAATTTAAACCTTTTGTTATTTTCGCTATGTTTTAACAAGTATGTTGATAATTTCATTTCTTTTACCTGAGTTATTATTATAAATAATTACGAAAATAAAGTTGAATTTTCGAAATTACGAGTTTTGTGCAATACATGAGAAAATCACTGTGTGTACGTAGACTTTTGTGACTGACTGTATATCTATTTTAGCTGAAATTATAATATAGAATAATTTCATATTCTAGTCTAAACTTAACTTTCAATAATGGAAGTAAAATAATAATATTTCCTTAAGCGAAATTCCCTAATTTCCGGAAATGCTTAATCGAGATCAAGCATTTCCGGAAACAGTGGAATTGAATTTTATTGCTGCAGATAATTAGTTGTTGAAAGTTATGCATCAAAAACCGATTTCAAAAAATTGTTATAATACAGGAAAAATATGAATTGATAAATTAATATTCAACAAAAAGATTTTTTTAACTTTAGAATATAAAAGATTTTTATTGTTTTATGATATATTTGTGTATTATCATAATAAAATCTGAAATCTTGCTTAGATTTTAACTAATTAAAACGTCAAAATATTTTCTGCGGTTCTCACTTTCTTCAAAATATGTCTGTTTCATATTTTACTGGTTCTAGGTCGAAAATTCAGGCTTGCTGAAACTTTATATTTTTGTTTATTATTAGAGGATACATTAATATGTATTGCTATTCAATTTATATTTTTAAAATGAAATAATCAGACAGCGTTAAATATTTCTTCTTGTAATAGCGAAAAATACTGCTTCATTAAATACTGAATCTTTTGCGTCTTACAATTACTGAAAGGATTTTTATAGAATATACCTTCTGTTATAAAATTCTATTCAAATCTCCAATATCTGAATTTTTGATTATATACCTTTTTAATTGTTTCGTATTGAAATAGCGGTTCCACCTAGTAAATAAGAATGAAAAATATAATTTAATACAATCATGATATATTTATTAATATTAAAATTAACTTATTTATTCCTACCATTTTATGTTATAGAGATAAAGAGTTACAATTATAATATTCTTAAAGTTTCAATGGCGATTAAATAAAAAAATGTTCGAAGTTCGTTGTCAAAAAACCCTATACCTTTTTTAAAATTTCATTTAAGCAACTAATCGTGATGAAGTTTTTTTTCGCAACTCAAATAGGAGCTTTTTTAATGGTAGGTTATTATAAATGCTACTTTTACTGATATTTTTATTTAATTGAATCTTTATGAAACCAAGAAAACTAGTGAAGAGAAAGTGGAAAGGAAGCATTTTTTCTGTTCATTTTGAAAACTATATTTAAAAATATAAACGTGACCTTTAGCAATATTTTAATAATTCAATTATTTTCGTTGAATGGGTTTTCTCCATGAGATGAATATAAAGAGGAGAACTTCAGTAAAACGTAGCTAATTATTTCATTTTTCAATTTGGTTTAGCCACTAAGTAGACTTTTAGTACTTTTAGCTTGCATGCATTATTTCCATTTTACTCAATCGATAAACCTTAATCTAAATGAAATGTTTTGTTGCTCATTTTTATCCTTTTATGCTTATGTATTTCATTTCCTTTATTTAGTGTTTATAAAACTAAAATTATGTATCTCCTTTTGACAGGTGGGACATATTAACAAATAAAAGGGCATGTATCGTACAGAATTACTGAAAAAGTTGATTTCTTAATATTAATAAAAACAAATAGGAAAACATTATGATCTAAATTAAATCCAAGTTCTTTAAACATCTCTTATGTAAAAAACACATCGATAGCAAAATTAAACTAAATTTTGGGAGCGCATTCTTCTCAGAAAGCAAAAATCATCGAAAATAGTCTCTACAAACTTAATATGTTAATTTCTTAAAAATACATTCAGTGTTTCGTTTTGAGATTTTTTTTCAATTTTAATTTATGTTTAACTAATCAATTTTGATTACCCATTGTTTCAGAGGTACAAATAGCTGTTGAAGTTTTAATTAAATGTTATGTAAATTTCAATGACTTCTTTAAAAAATATCTTAAGACTCGAGATTTTTTAAATTACGAATTGAGAGATATAAACTTATAATATATTATCTAAAAAATGTTAGAACCATTATAACATTATATGAATTTATCTCATTTATATGTATATATTTAGAGATACAATCATCTCAAGAAAAAGATCAACAAAGATTAAAAATGAGTGAACTTAGGGACTTTTTCATCTATGTTTGATTTTGAAATTAAATTTAAGTACTACACATACATAATCGTTTAAACTATATTGAACTATTTTAATATAAAATATGCTTAAAATATTCCAATGCAACTATAAAACCAATTTTGTATGTAAATGTGGAGTAAATTTGGAAGTTACGATAAAAACAAATTTCAAATTTATTCAGGTTTTAATTTTTTAATGCTCTAAAGCACTTGTTTACATCCTCCAAAGTATATATGCATATCTGTGATAAATTATAAATCATATGGTGTAGTTTGTAGGCTACAAATAACAAGCAAATTCTTCTTTATTATTGTTAGATATTTAGAGCCTTCATATTTTTGTTTGGCTGACAAACTCCTAACATATTATTTAAAAAAATAATGATTTTCTCTTTCCACGTATATTTTTTACTTACAATATATCAAATCCGAAGTTTTGAAAATGTTCACAAGGCCTTTCGAAATGTTCAAGAATTTCCTATTTCAACAAAACTATCGATATCTTTAAAAAGGAGAAAGTCAATTTTCTTTTCAACTGAGTTAAAAGAATTCGATGAACAGGAAGAATGGGGACGTGTAATAACTCTTTCTGGCAGAAAAGAATCATCTCTGAAATTTATTTTTAAGCTCGATTTTTTTTTATTTTAATGAAGAAAGCTTTTCTTTTAAAGGATTTCGGTTCGATTTTGAACATATTGAGAACAGCAGCTGAAAGGGAATTTCGATAAGGTAGCATTTAAAAAATAACTATTTTCATTTCATTTTTTGAGGAATTATAAAAAAACGCGTCAAACCTCATTTATATTACTTTTACTGAATACAGAAAAAAAATAATTAGTTGAAAAAAAAAGCGACTACAATCGGAAAGTTTATATTATATTTTATTTTTTAAAAAGCTAACATGTTCCATTTTTTTAAATAAATAAATAAATATAACGCAAATATCTATCAACTAAATTTATCATTTAAATTCCTCAAAAATACTTTGAAAATTAGGTGAAATATGTTGTATTTTAAAAAAAGAAAGTGTAAAGCAAATATATAATTTAAAAATTTATCAAACTACTTATTCATTATTTTGCGGCTAATTTTAAGACTTGTAAAAACTAGCTCCTGAAATAAGAAATAATTTACCTTTTTATTCAAAATTTAACTCCTAAGAGTGTATTGATAAATAATATTAATTTTTCCAAATTGTTTCGTCATATGGAGCATTGAAATAAGATAGTTCTTTTTTTAGTTCGATTATTGTAGAATATTTTTATGAGTTTTGTGTAAATATTGTAAATATTTGTAAATAATCTAATTGTGTAAAATTAGTTGCGATAGAATCACGTGCAAAAAGGACCTTTTTAAGTGGATTTACAACAGAAGATCACCATATTTGATTAATTTGGCGATATAGGTGTACTGGAGACATAATGAGTTCGCTAACCACTTTCACTACACGTTTAAATGTGGGGTAGAAGCTAAGAAATTAGGATTTGTTCAAACAGAATATTGGAGAAAGTTCCAGACTTGTACAGAACGAGCGAGAGGGTTCCATGGTTGCCCCCGCCCACTTTAGTGGAACGCTAAGGTATGCCTTAAATGAGGGGAATCAGAACAGTTCGAAGAACTAGATACGTTAGTTGGCTTAGCTCGAGAGAGCGGTTTTTCTCTTTTTCACGTACGTTCTATAGCTTTGCTGTTAACCGAGGTTAGTGAAATAGAGTTAATTCGTTGTGAATTTGTGTTGTGAACATATAATACGCGTTTTTATAGACAGTAAAAACTGCATTCTTGCATCATTCTGGTGTGGGATTCCTAACAGTATATTTGATGCATTATTAAATTAAATTTGATATTAAAAAATAAAAATTTATCTATATCCCTCTGCTTTTGAGTTATCAGGTAGATAGATATAATATCAATGTGTTCTCAATCGTTATAACCTTTTGGTTATTCAAATGATGTAGTGGATATGATATGGGAGGGCTTACTGACATAGGAATATGCTCCTTCTTTATCTGACTAGCATCATAGGTATTGGTACAGCAGGAATTGTAAAAGTGAATATCCAACGCTATCTTAAACCCATTGCATCCTTTGTAAGTGTAATTCAATGAATGGGAATTCGGAAATGGTGAACTTGGGTCTATTAAAGGGAAATATGTGGAGTTGATGTGGGTTGAAGTGTAATATAGTAAGGTACTGACGAAAGGAAGTGGAATGATACTCCCGGAAGGAAAGATACTGACCAATTTAAGTCAAAATTGGTCTTTAACGAAGTTTGATTGAATAGATAGTGGTTTCCGTTTACCATGACTTCAATACCTCCCCCCCCCCCCCCAAGGAGATCACCTTGAAATGAAGATGAGATGCTTCCAGCATGATGATTGGATCTCTTTAGCTTGGAGTGTGCACTAATAGGTGGGATTTGGTGGACTTCACCCATCAATGACGGGACGTACTTCATAAGAGAAGGGTTGTATCGTGGCCAGTGATGGCCCTTAGGACTTAATCAAGTTCCCGCCAATGTTGTTGTTGCGGCTGTCCGGTCAGTCAATAATAGTAGTTTAAATCCGAGCAGGCCGGGACGGCCTGGTTTGTAGAGCGTTGGACTCGTATCCCCTCGTATCCCCTAGGATTCGAAGCTGACCGGCTAAAAGATTCCCCGGGTGTGTGGTGATTGGCGCTCGTTAAATCTGTTCGTGGTCGCAAAGTCCTCCATATCGAGAGTAATACCACTGGTGGTACTGGGTCAGAGGTGATCGTTCTCTGTTCGAAGTCTAAATTACTATCTGAGATGTATGAATGAATTTGCGTGAATGTAGTCCGTCCCTTAAAAAAGGTTATGACGTGTGAGTAGCTAAGTCGTACTCTTGGTCCTAGATGGCGCTACGTGTAAAACAAAGAGAGGCATTTCTTAGGTTTAAAATCTGCTGATCGTATCAGCGGAGTTTGCCCACGGCAAGTGCCGTTAGTCACAACACACAACACAAATCCGTGTGCCTTAGTGGCGGGTCGAAGAGTCAAAATATGACTTCAAAAACTTCAACAGTAAAACTGTTGTTATACGAAGCACTCTAATGCCTGCACTAATCAATCCGCTCCTAAATCGATTTTCTTATGCGAAAAACTATAAGAATCAGGAAGTTTGATTACCGTAAAGAACCTTAGTTTTGACTCTTTAAGAAGCCATCTTATCCATGTGCCTTCGCGGATGGTTGGAGAGTCTGGCATGACTTGTGTTTTGTTCTTGTCCTATAAAATAAATATTATCTTGTTAAAAAATGAAAGAAAACAACAAAACTACAGGAAGATATTGGAGGTAAAACTCAACTTCAAACCTTCCAATTCAATCAAGCTTTTTAAGCTTTTCGTGCAAGATCCATATATATATATTAATAATGTTAGTAACCTCGCCATTATTATTTAATACAAATGATAAGCAATTTAATCAGATATTTTTCTCCTTAACAAATACCACTCATTAAACATATTTAAAAAATGGGCCAAAAATTCTTATTTTATTTATTGGAAATATATTTTTTTATTCGTTTTATATACATTACGCCGGCTCTCTGGCACAGATGTAGCGCCTCTTCCTCGTGTTCTGGGAGCCCCGGGCTCGATACACTGGTTTGGGCATGGTTGTTCTTCTGTGTGCTGTCTGGGAGATGTGTGACTGTACCCCCTTGTAAAAAAGGCTTGTGCACGCAAATGTGGTGAGTGTGTAGCTCAGCCGTACTCTTGGCCTTAGTTGGCTCTACTCCAAAAACAAGAGACGCTGTTTCGGCTTAAATCTGCTGCTGCATCAGCGGGCGCTTGTCCATGGCAAGTGCCATAAATAACAACAACATATAAATATTATTCATTCCAAAAATTTTCATTTGCACGCATACAACTCTTCGAACGAATTGCGGAACCTCAATAAAAATATCTACTCGCATGGATTTATTTTTTATATATTACCGAATCTTTTTGTTGTTCTCGTGTCCCGCTTTTACAACGGAAAAAGGAGGGCAGTAGTTTCTGGGTGCATGTAAATCTGAGCACCCGAGGGCAGAAAGCTGCCTTCTTGCTCACACACGTCACAATTTCTTTTTAAAGGGCGGACTTCATTCGTGCATTTCATTCATTCATCCACAGATCGTAATTTAGATCTGGAACAAAGAACGATATCTTCTGTCTTATCTCCAGTGGTATTACTCTCAACATGGAGGACTTTGCAACCATAACAAATTCAACATTCGTCAGCCACTACACTCACGGAGAGTCTTCTGGTGGTGGGTTCGCAACCCAAGAGATGCGAATCTAACGCCCTACCAAACAAACGATCCTGACGCATAAATTTTTTTTAATACTCGTTTATAAAATTTATCTCGAGCATTTCTTACACTTCTTTCTGAGTAATATGTAAACATTGTTTTTATGTAATTACATTCAAATAAGGGCTTATGTTATTTTTTTAACCATCCATTGATTACAATCATGATATTCTTTATACATACATTACTATACACACATCAAAATGTTTCATTTATCTTTTATTAATGCATTAAAAAATAATACATTTATGAAGAGAAAAACCTTTATTTAATCAACATTTTAAGTTGTATCGAACAACAGTTGAATGGTTCCTTTCGCAGGTATGTTCTCTGGAGCGAAGCGAAATGGAGCATTCGGCTGAAGGAAGTGTCAGCATTTTCAGTGGAGCAAATATTGCGCCACTTGTCATGTGGGCGCAGAAGTTCCGTCCGGCATTTTGCCTCCAGTAATTAAAGGCGGGGGTCCACTGGGGTAATATCAAATGCTCTCTGAAGTATGATTTTAAATTAAAGGGAAACAATTGTCAAGATAGGATTAAAGGCCCTACCGTATCAGCAGGATTATTTCCAGACACTAAGATACTAATTTATGTTACTTTAAATATATTTCTCTGAAGAATTTTCACGTTGAATGTGGGAAATATTCTGAGCATTTGTAATAAATCCTGATTGATCAAACAAGATTAATCGTTATTATAAAATAAAAGAAGCGTAAAATTTCCATGGCATAATTGGAGGAAATATTAATTTTTTTTATCAAGTCAGAATATGAAGTTATTTTGGAAATGAGGTTTGGGGCGTCAACAAAAATCTGCAGGCGAAAAATTGAAATTTTATTATCTGCACGGGAATCTCAAAAAATCAGATTTTGATAGCGCTTCGCCATCGCATTTGCAAAAGCTCTGATCTAAAAAAATAAGTTAATGACTACAGCAAATAAAGCCTAGAGAAATATCATTTTGAGCAGGTGATTATATGAAAAGAAATAAATATGAAATGTGAGGCTGCCTATAATAAATGTAAGACAAAGTTTTTTTTTTTTGAGTCGTTTGCAATACTAAAGTGACTCCTTCAATAAAACAATTAAAATGATAAAAAATAAAATTTAACTCGCACGAGCACTTGCAGTGAATATGCAATTGAAACATTGAAATGTGCATAGCAGATTTTGTTTTAATCTTTTTTTTGCCAAAACTTATCTATTGAAAATTAGAAATAATGAAGGGATATATTGTAAAATGCTGTTTATAAGTTCATGGGCAAATAATTTCATAATTTACAATACTTTTATCCCTAATTACCTCATTCCTTGTTCTAGATGCAGCCTGGTGATAAGTTCTTGGCATCAAAACTAGGGGGGATACAGTTTCGAGTTTGAATTCTAACGAAGAATTGTCTTGTTAATGGGTTTTGTGATCGCAAAATCCTTCAGGGTAAAACATACTCCCGCTGATATAGTATGGAAATTCGGAAAGAGTTGGGCAGCTCAGATGTCCTCGTCATCTGGCAATGGTTAAAAATTACTAGGTCCTGCCCCAAATAGCCTTAGTGTTTCTTTCAAACGGGACATTAATATAACTAAACTAAATATCCATATGCAGGCGTCCTGCCACAGAGGTAGCGCGTCTTCCTCGTGATCTGGGCGTCCCGGGTTCGAGTCCCGGTTAGGGCATGGTTGTTCTTCTGTGTTCTATCTGTGAGGGGAGTGAATGGGCTTCCTTGTTAAAAGGGGATATGCAAGGGAATGTGATAAGTGTGTGTCGTCTTCATAGAACCTAGAAGTCGGACTTCTGCCCTCGGGTGCTGAGGGGTCCATACCCTCTGAAGCTAAAGCACCCTTCCTTCCGTTGCAAAACCGACACGCCATCATCATCAAATGTCCAAATTCTATGGTTTTACTAAATTCGTGTATTGTTATGCATGCGGAAAGATATATTTCAATCATATTTGGTAAAATATCTTTTGGAATTTACTTTGTAAATATAATTTATTAGTACTATAAACATCTTCTTCAAATCAAAATTGTAATAAATATTTCAATTCATTATTTTACTATATATTTAACTATTTTGGATTAACTTTAAAAATGTAGAAACGTGATATTACAAATAAACCTCCCACTGTAGGATATATTACAATGTTTGGTTTTCTTATAATTTTAATATTCCAACTGACTCTGATTGGATAAACTAATCCTACCTCTTGTTATGGTAAAACTTATGTATCTGAAAAGGTTTTGTGGTATTTGTATGAAAAGATTTAATAACACAGTATCTGAAAATTTTAATCGTAGACGTTTGAAAGCAGTCTGCGTCAACAAATTAAATTTGTAACTATATGCTATTGTTTGGAAATACGTAAAAATAAATCCGAATATCATCGCATTTAAATTAAATTCCTAATATTTACAGAATCATAACCAACTCAGACGGAAAATTACAAAATAAAGTACGTCTCTGTTTACTTAGGTTTATAAATAGATGCAGTTTTCCGAAAGAAGTGTCTTTACTTCTGCGTTTTTGAGATTTGAAATCCATGGCTTAATATTAAGTCGTGTAATTTAGAAATAAATTCATTAGTGATATTAGAACATAGAGAGCTAATTTTACAAGGCAATTTAACATTGCAAATATTTTTCACACCTTTTATTAGGAAATTCTCAAAACATTCAGACTATATAAGTATGAATAATTAACGGATATGTGTTCTAATGAATCAAATCCAGAAGGCAATTAGATTGAAACTACAATATAAGGATTTTTAATTATTAGAATTATTATATGTTAGAGACTATATTATTTTTTTAACTAAGTCATTTTTCATGACTCCTATGTATGCTGATAGCATTATTCATGAGCGTAATTATTAAATATATCATAACGCACGTGAATATCAAGATGTCAATAATATTATTAATATTAACATATTATAGTTATTATAATTTTTAATATTAAAGTGGATTAAATTAAAGGAATCAACTTTAGGTTAAACTAAAATAAATAGTAAATGTTATAATTAAACTCACATCTGTCACAACTGTCTATAGAGAAGAATAACAAAACTGAATAACGTTAAATCCGGCAAAAACGACAGATGAAGGTTTTCTTATGGACAAGGTTTCCTTAAAGTTCTTTTTTATGGCTCTTTTCAAACGTGATTTAAGCCGATTGATTGTTTATTGCTTTCCAGTAGTACTAACTAGGGCCAATAGTACAACTTAGCTAAAAACACGTCACAACCCTTTCTACTTCATGCACACATTGCATTCATTCATCTACAAATCGTAGATCAGATCTGGAACAGAGAATGATCACCTCTAACCATGTACCCCCCAGTGGTATTATTCTAGAATCAAAGAACTTTGGGACCACGACAGAGTTAACGTGCGCCAGCCACCACACAGTCGGAGAGTCTTCGGCTGAAAGGTTTGAACTCGCAGTCGAAAGGATGTGAATCCTAGCAACCAGGCTATCCCGGCCCATAGAAAAAGGTGTGAAGCTCATATGTATAAAAATAGCTCAAAATGAAATAAATTTTATTGTACATTAAAGTTTTAATTAAAAATTCAAAAAACGGCCTCCGTGGTGCATATTCCCAGCACCCAAGGTATATATGTACCAAATTTGGTAGCTGTAGGTTGAACGGTCGGGCCTGTACAGCGCCAACACACACACACGCATCGTGCTTTATTATAAGTAAAGATAAAGATAAAGAAGACAATCTGAAGAGCCAATATGCTTACTAGAAAAATAAATAGACATTTTTCTTGCTTTAGACTTGAGAAGAAATCTTTCATTAATTAACGTAGTTTCGCAAAGAAAAGTTTGTGATTTTCTGAATAATTAATTTTTAAACTGTAAATTTGTCTCCAACCACATAAAATTCATTGATTTTTACCATTTATACTAATTTTTTTCTCAAAAATGTATCCCTTTCTTCTAGTTTATCTTTTTAAATTTTTAATTTGCTAACACACATATATGCATGTGTATGTGTGTGTGTGGATGCGTATATAAGGCAGAGAGAATGATAAAAAGATAATATACAAGCAAAAACGAAAAAATATCTATACAGTAATATAACAACAAAATGCGCACAAAAATATAACAACGGAAATAACAAATAATATGAAAAACGGAAGTAAATCAAAATGAAAAATGCATTCAAAAAGCAGAGGGGGGGATATTACACGCATATGAATCGAATGGAGAAATTTCTGTAAATCAGTGAACGTTCTCCGACTAAATTGTAAATCAATATTTTCTAATATACTAAAGCGGAATTATAATTCAGTAATATAATAAATTGGAAATAAATATTAAATAATTTGGCCAGTAACACATTTATTTGTTCATCAAAAGACGAAATTAATTCCAATTACAAATTGTATTGTTCTTGTGATTACAATTTTATGATGCTGCAGATAATGCAGAAGTATTAAATCAAATGAAATCGTCTTTCTAGTGCAACAAAATAAGTCTGGAAAAACTTCCAGGACTTCTATCGAAATACATAAGTATCCGTTAAAATCAATCTGAAGTAAGAAAAAGGCTATATGGTGAAGATCCCTTATAAGTATATAT
>JAOUZG010041316.1:1385321-1397285 GCA_026289955.1 Argiope argentata | reverse complement strand
TATATATATATATATATAGTAAGTAAGTAAGTCATTTGCTTATAAGGGATCTTCACCTTATAGCCGTTTTGTTTTAAGACAAAGAAGAGACTTCCTAATTTCGAATAAGACTTTATTGAACACATTATGTACAAACAGTGTAGACAAGGCAAGTCCGCAAACAGCTCGAAACAAAAGCAGAAAAAGCAAGAAAAGAAGAGAGCGAAATTAATTATCCCTGTTCATGTATAGTACTAAGATTCTAATAAATCTGACAAGTATCGATTTTGACAGGAATTTCTCACACTTGTTGACCTTGACAAGGGGAACGTTGAGATTCTTTAGAATAACTTGTTTACATCAGCGATTCTCTACCATTGAATGGGGACGTGGGAACGCTGATGTAGCATTTAAGTAAAGCTTCAGTTGATTTAAGTAAAAGAAAAGGTGGAATTGGATCGGGAAAGAAGAGAATATTTAAGAATTACTTTGATATGGGCTGAATTAATTTGAAGTTAAGAAATAAATTAGGATTAAATTAAATTCTAAAATATCATTTCATATATATAATGTATTTCTGCAATTGGAAGAATTTATCGATTCTTTAAGAGATGAGTCATCTGATTAAAATTGTAAATTGGACCTTATTTTCGAACAAATATAAAATATAATATATATTCCACGCTGGTGAATATTACCATGTTGATGTTGTTGTTACTTATGGCACTTACCATGGACAAATCCAGCTGATACATCAGCAGATTTTAAGCCAGTGATAACCATCTATTGCTTTAAAGTAGCGCCATCTAGGGCCAAGAGCACGATTTAGCTACACACACTCCACAAACCTTTTTAGGGAGCGGACTTCATTCATGCATATTCCCCCACTCATCTCAGATCGTAATTTAGATCTGGAACAGAGAACGATCACTTCTGGCCCCGTACCCACAGTGATATTACTCTCGATATGGAGAACTTTGCGACCATGAACAGATTTAACAACCACCACACACACCATGGGCCGGTGAATTCAAACTTAAAGCTAAAGAATTGTGAATGCCACGACCTACCAACAAGGCTAATCTGGCCCATTGAATTTTGTTAATAGAGAGTAATACCATTATTTTTTTAATAGTGGTAATACTCTCGACATGGAGGACTTGGCGACCACGAGCAGATTTAACAACCACCACACACACCATGGGCCGGCGAATTCAAACTTGAAGCCAAAGAATTGTGAATGCAACGACATACCAACAAGGCTAATCTGGCCCATTGAATTTTGTTAATAGAGAGTAATACCATTATTTTTTTAATAGGGGTAATACTCTCGACATGGAGGACTTGCGACCACGAGCAGATTTAACAACCACCACACACACCATGTGCCGGTGAATTCAAACTTAAAGCTAAAGAATTGTGAATGCCACGACCTACCAACAAGGCTAATCTGGCCCATTGAATTTTTTTAATAGAAAGTAATACCATTAATTTTTAATAGTGGTATTACTCTCGACATGGAGGACTTGGCGACCACGAGCAGATTTAACAACCAGCACACACCATGGGCCGGTGAATTCAAATTTGAAGCCAAAGATTTGTGAATGCAACGACATACCAACAAGGCTAATCTGGCCCATTGAATTTTTTTAATAGTCGTCTATAAAATTTATTTTAAAAAGTTTTATATTTAATTATTTTATAAAGTCATAAAGATACATTTGTTTAATATTTATGTAAAAGAATGAACAAAATTTTTCGTGCAATTTTTGTCAATATTCGTTATGTATCTTACAACTCAGCATGAGCGTTGAAATTAAGCCTATTAAGAATTGGATCGCTTCGTTCATTTACAAATGTTCATTTTGCTCTTAAGAATAATAAAAATGATCCATAAACCATACATAGAAGAATAGAACCATTTAATTCATGCTGCTGTAACATCCATTAACGCTTTTCTAATGGGTAATAAATTTCCCTTGTTTCAATAAACTTCCATTCCATTCACACAACCAATAGGAATCTATTTAATTTTCATATCCATAAACTCCTTAAATAAAGAGAGCGAGATATATTTAATTCACCGTCTTTTAATAGTTTTTAAAAATCTCCAAATCGGAAAGAAAGAAAATGGCGGCCACGTCCAATAAGATGGCCGTTCTTTAACGACATTCACTCCTACATCTGCTCCTACATGCAAGATTCTGCAATGGAGCAAATGAGTTTAGCTCAACTCGCAGGCATCCGAATTGCCTGCTCGAAATGTTCTTTGATTCACTATCCTTGTCCTCGACTAATTAAAATTCCATTTAGGGCTACTCTGCTCCGAGCTGCTATAAATTCTAGAAACTTGGGTGTCATTAAACTCGGAATGAAGGGAATTTGAATACTGTTCTCGGTCTTCGTGTTGTGGGTCCATGCCTGCAGTCGCAAGAATGAAGAGCTGCCATTGTTGGTCATCAGCTTCATCACTTAAAGTTAGGTCTTAGGTACAATGATTAATCTTTGTACTTTAACAATTCCCTTTTAACCCGTAACTGGAGAATAAATTCCCTCACGCGACCAGATATATGGAGTTAGAATGCCTCCATTGTTATTCTTTAATATTTATTTTATTTATTTATTATCTTTCGCAAGCATCATTGGAATGTATTTTGGAAACACACTACATTTTAAAATGCACGTTGTTACCAAAATATTAAAATAAAAAATGTTACAATTTAAAAGGTTGTTTTAAGAGAAGCTGAAACAATCGTTTAAGGAGAACAGGGACCTTTAAAATAACTTTTTGCTATTTTTACCTTAGCAATTTGAAATTTTACAGGCATTAAGAGTAACACAAAAATTTGTAAAGTATTATGTTAATTTATTTATGAGTTCGGGGGGGGGGTTAATATAATATAATATTAGCTTTAAATAACCTTAATGAAAAATGTTCCATGCGCTCCAAATTTGTTCGAAAGCACTCCAGTTTTTATTATTACTTACTCTAACTCTTTTGAAACAAAAGTTGGGATTAAACTTGAAGTTTAAGTATAAAATATAGAAATTAACCAATATAATAACTTTAAACTACAGATTTTTTAAAAGGTTTAAGTAGTTTTGAGTTATTACATTGATTAATTTTGATATTTCGTACTCAAACTTCAAGATTAATCCCAAGTTTCGTTTCAAAAGGGTTAGAGAAAGTAATCATAAAAATTGGAGTGCTTTCGAACAAATTTGGAGCGCATGGAACATTTTTCATTTACTCTATTTGTCGCTAATATTATATTATATTAACCCCCTAACTAATAAATAAATTAACACAATGCTTTACAATTGTGTGTGTCATCTTCGATAGTGCTACTCTTAATGCCTGTGAAATTTCAAATTGCTATGGTGAAAATTACAAAAGGTCATTTTTTAAGGTCCCTGGTCGCCTTAAGGAGTATTTACTTAGTTTTGAAATAACAGAATTCCCAATGTTGGTAACTGTTAAAATTTAACAAACAAAAGTGAAGAAAACAATATTTTAAAATATCATTTTAAGAATATTTCTCCATCGTTTATGTATCATAGAAGATTAAAAGCAATTTCAGATACATGGAGTGAATAAGTCTATAGATAACAACAAAAACCTTGAAAAAGAATAACTCAATTATACGCATGCTTTCATGCTTAGGCAGTTGTCAACAATCTGCTGAAAGAACGACATGAAGGTAATGAGAGGGTGATCGTATTAAAAAACAAAATACCACGGCATTATTGGAGGTGGTGACTAATGCTGAGTTATTTTGACCTCCGTCTGCAGTTAAAGGATAATCCGGTAATTATAAAGAAAATTATTTTTATTCCTACTATTAAAGTACAGGGTGTCCCAAAAGTTCCCGTACTGGGGATTTATGAATTTATTTTACAAAAACAAGAGGTTTAAAAATAATTATTTTTATGCCAATGATAAAAAGTTCTTTTAACATAACTAAGGAAAAAATACTGAACTTATATTTATAATAAATGTTCAAAATGTCCACCCCTTTCTTAGAGACAAAGCTGAACACGTTTGCGCATGTTTTTCAAAAAGCATTTTAACATGCTAGGAGTGATTTCTTGTATCCTTTGGGTAATTGCGATTTTAAATCATCTATTGTTTGAGGATCACCTTCATAAACTTTGTCCTTTAAATATCCCCACAGAAAAAAGTCCGGGATGGCCAGATCAGGAGATAGAGGTGGCCAGAGATTTTTTGAGATAAGTCGATCGCCGAAAAAAGCTTCAAGCATGTCCATGGTGTCATTGCTCGTATGGAAAAATGTAATATACCTGAAAAAAATCATGGACAATGATTTTTTTTTAATTTGGAATACGGGAACTTTTTGGACACCAGGTATTTCAGTATTTTTCACGTGAAGGTGAAGAATGTGAGTTCACTTCTTGCGAAAAACCAATATTTTTTGATAAATTATTTATATTGATTGTAATTATTTAATAAAAAGTAACTAAAACTTAATTTTTCTTTCTTTATCTAAGTATGAATTGACTTTTATCTAAGTTTGAATTGAATTTTATTATTATTATAAGAGGTGAGTTTTAGTATGTAGGTTATTTTAATTAGGAAAAGGCGCATTAGAAAAATAAACATTTAATTCATATTAAAGATGAGGACATTTCTCGTGCATTATCGAATGAAAGTAGCGAACTCCATCAAAACAAAATGCTGTTGCCACTCAGCATCAATAGATACAGGAATAATAAAATTACAATTAAACGTGAGCCTTACATCATTATAATTATTTTTTACTTTTTATTCTGTTATTAATGTCTTATTTCACTCTTTCTTCTGATTTCAATCTGTTTGTTTTAACTGAATGTGTTTTATAAAAAAGGATAAAATAAAATGAAACAATAAAAAAATGACAAAAAATGGAAATCTGTTGTCTCATATTTCATCTAATTATGTGAGAACATTATTATTTTTAAGGCATTGTTTGACTGAATTTATTTAAATCATTAACCAACTTAAACGGGTTTGTAGCGATCATGTGACTACCAGAATATACATGCACCGATATATCTAGAATTAGGTACATGACGGACATTCGTATTACGTTTTAACTTTTTCTTGGTAAAAAGTCGCCAAATAAAACATCATGTTTTGAAATCATAAAAACCTTTTAACAAAAAAAAAATAACAACGTTACCATTCAATTAAACTTTCGTATTAAAAATTAAATTTCTATTTTTAAATGATTTTTTGGTGATAAATGCCCAATTGTGACAAACGTATTTACCATTTTCTAATGACCATAAAAGTGGAAAATTGTTGGTCCAAAGGTATCAAAACGTCTATAAATCGGCAATTTTCGGTACGTTCATTTCGTAGCTTCAAAACCATCAAACCAATGCAACATTATGTTCTCACATGATAAAAACATTTTAATACAATTAACTTGTATGCCCACAAAGCATCTGTTAATCGCCAATTTTCTGCCCGTTTATTCTCTGGCTTTAAAATCATCAAACCAAAGCAACATTATGTTCTCACATGATAAAAACATTTTAACAACAACAATATGTAATAACTTAATGTCATTGACTTAAAGTTCTGAATTAGAAATTAAATTTCTTTTTTTTTTTTCAATTATTGCTTGGAAATAAATCACCAAAGTATTTCTTCTGCATTATTATCTAATAACCCTAAAAGCGAAAAATTAGTGTCCCGAAAGCAATCAATCGGTAATTTTCTTCCCGTTCACTTTTTTTAAAAAACCTCAAACCAATACAACATTATGTTCTCACATGATGATTAAAAAGTTTGCAAATTTTCAATTCCGAGATTAATTTTTCATCAAATGTACAGTTTCCATTTTTATCACCGTCTCAAACTTCAAACTATGGCGAATCAACGTTAAAAAACTTGCTGCAACTGAACGTTAAAAGAGGAAAATTGTTGCAATCATCCAGTTGCGTCTCCATTTGACCTTCACGAGACAGCGGTTACTTAAACCACTCAGCTAAAAAGCACTTTCTGATCAATCCTAACAGCCCGCGACGTTCCAATCGAATTGGATTTAAACCGGAGACGAAAAATGCCAAGTTCGCTATAAAACTAGCTTTTTCTTTTCAATAGCTCTTGGAAATGGAGCGTTGTCGAATTCAGAGGATATACAGTATCATTTTAACACACTGGATGCCAAAACAATTCGCGGAAAAGCCGGTTAGAATCAGTTATATTTCTGCTGCGAGTTCTTTCCGTGGCTTGTCAAAATTTATTTGTGGATAGATAGGTTAATAATTTTCCTTACTGATTTTTTTCCGGGATTTACTGTTATGGCTTCCTTTTATATTTGTTGAAAAATACTTCTGGAAATAGAAAATTTGTTCTAGATCTTGCAAAGAAAGCAAGTAATAAGAAGTTTTATTCTTAATTTTTGCTATTTTCTTTATTTTTAAATATGCATTATTTGAAATATGTATAAGCAGAAACGTTTAAATCAATTAATTAATATAATAAGGTTAGTAATAAAAAGAGGAATTAAAATTTAGCACCATTTTTTTCAGCTGTATTTTTTTTTCAAATTAAAACTTGACATTGGACAGAATTTGTTGAAACTCATTCATGCAAATTTTTATTTTCTTCTTTTTATCATCTGAGAACTAATTCAAAAAAAAAAGAAAAAAAATGAAATATAATAAATTTGATGTTGATAGTGTTTGCAATTCATGATTTTTATTTAAATTGCATAAAAAATGCTGATATTTTTTAAATTAAAGATTACGATGGATAATAGAAATTAAACTGGTGATTATTACATCATGTGAGAACATTATGTTGTGCCGGCTTGCTGGCACAGAGGTAGCGCGTCTGCCTCGTGTTCAGGAGGTCCCGGGTTCGAGTCCTGGTTCGGGCATGGTTGTTATTCTGTGTGCTATCTGTGAGATGTGTGAACGTGCCCCCCTGTAAAAAGGGGTTGTGCAAGTAAATGAGATGAGTGTGTAGCAAAAGTCGTACTCTTGGCCCTAGTTGGCGCTACTTGAAACAAGAGACGCTTCACTCGGCTTAAATCTGCTGCTGGGTCCAGCAGCGAGCTTGTCCATAGGCAAGTGCCATTAGAACCAACCAACCAACCAACATTATATTGTTTTTGTTAGGAGATTTTGAATAATTGAATCTTGAAATCACGTAGGCGATGAATAAAACAGAAAGGGAAATATTCATCAACATCATTTAAGTGCATATATTTTTACATGGTTTTGACAGTATTGCATTATTATTATAGATGCTTCTGTGAAATTATATGCGGTTCATAAATGTTGACCTGCTTTATTATAATGCATGCTTCTCTGACAGCAGATGCGTTTTTCAAAACGTTGACGTAGAACTACGACATAATACCAGGTATTTCTTCTCAAAATCTGTTGAGCTCCAAAATTTTGTTTGATAGCCAGAAAAATTCCAAATGAAAGATTTAAAAAATTGTGTGTGTGTGTGTGTGTGTGTGTGTAGGGATATAGAGAGGCAGGGAGGGATATAGACCGATCGAGAATCCTCGTAATTTTTTCTAACCGGTTTAAACTGGTTAATAACTTGAATTAATTATGGCAAGTAATGACTTAAAAATAATAAAGTCCTCACATAATCACTTAAAATTTGCGATCTTAAATTTCATTTTTTAATAATTTTTTTCTGATTAATTCATTAATTAAAATTTTATAAGTAATCTCTCACTTCATCTTGCACATTCACTTGTTATGACATTTATTGTCATGTCATTACTATGTTCAGCTGTTATGTCAGAAGACGTTGTTATGTCAGAAGAAGTTTGAGTTTTATATTGTAAATTTCTCATCTTGTAAATTTTTTCCAATTAATAGAAAACATAAATAAAATTTAATTAATCACTTCTGAAAATTTAATATGAAGTGTGTCTTTTTTTTCATTGAAACCAGAGCAAAATTTTAATGTGGAATCGATTCTTCTCTTTGATTCTGATTGATAAATCAGAATTAAACTAAAGTTTATTCCTGAAATATCATAATCAATCAAATGTGTAACTTGCTTCTAAATGATACACCATAATTAAGCTAAATGTTTATCCAGAGTTATCGAGCATGATAATGTTTTAAGATAGATTTGTCAGTCTTCTTCTTTCAAAATTGTTCTATTAATTATAATTAATGGTAAAATAGGAGCAAAATATATTTACTTAGCCATAAATATATGTATAACTATAAATTCTACAAGTGAACCGATACAGACTTTTATTGTAAAAAACATATTTCATTACATTGTTAAACAATTTGTATTATTGATATCTTTCTCCATAAACTTCTGGTTAAAGAAGAAGTTTTACAGATAAAATATTGTTGTGTGAACCTGAGCCAGTGAACCCCAGCCCTTGGCACTGAAAATGACAGACCTTGGATATTCCAGAATTTCGGCGATAGCTCCATTAGAGTTCGCTTCTTGTGTTTATTGGAGAATATTTAATGCCTAGTCACGGGAATGCCAAGTTGCAAAGACGAAGAAGAGGTAAATAGTATTAATTGAGAGGGTAGAAATATTAGTTGAGCCAAGTCACTCTTTAAAGAACTGATTTCTAGAGAATTTTAACTGATTACTTTCTGCTGTTATGAATGTTTAGTAGCGATTGATCTGATTATCTGCTATTGCAAGTACTCCTCTTTTGCACGCAACAGGATGTGATTAGTTAGTGTATATTTTTATTTCCTAGTAAAAAACCCTTACTGGAATTGTTAAACTTTTTCACCATACACCCAGAAAATATTAGATATTCTCCTTAACAAAATTTAATGCAAATTAGATGTCTTCCCTTGGATATATACATATTGACAAGATAGATTCAAGTCGAGGATCCATATTTCGAAATTATGGCTTACTAAATGTTTTTATAAATGGAATATTCTTTTAAAAAAAACTTTTTAAGGTTATACTGGAGTGTTAAAGGATTACAAATATACATATTTGTGTACTTTCAATTAAAATAAATCATTTTCGTATTTCCAAAAAATTCCTTATCAATTATTAATCAATTAAATGAAATCTTTTGACTATGTGAAACAAAAGATTTCACAATGTTCGAATAAAAAATAATAAAAATAAAAATAATTATTCTAAAATGGTATAACAATATACGTATATATTGGAAATTTTTTTAACCTTTACCAAAATTTATTTTCATGCCGAGGTTAGATAGCTTAAATAGAAAGTTATTAAGAAAATATATTTTAGAGGGGGGGGGGGGCAAATTATAGCTGGACACATTTTCTTCTCAGGTATTTTTATTAATTGATCCACTTATTAGATAGCATTTATTAAATAGCCAACAAATATAACAGAGTAATTGCCTGATTTCATAAAATCATTTACATGTCAAAAAATAAATAAATTTTAACCTAGTTTCCAATGTTTTTGTCCAAATAACAGAGCCGCAGTAATAAATGAAAGATTTGTAGAAGAAAAGAATAAAAAGAATTAAAGAATGTAATTTATCTTCCCTTTGAACAAATTACTTTAGAAAGAAGAAAAGAAAAAATATATGATAGCTAATTCAGTAATAAGATATCATTTGCTATTATCTCAACTAATTGGATTATACTTTCATTCAAAAGATTTCGAGTGATTGATGATAATTAATTATTAATAATCACTAAACAATCCAATTTCACAGTCATTGAAATGCATTACACTATGAAACACTGGTTTTATTCTTTTTAATACAATATTTTAAGGTGCATACTTAGGTTTTTCCAGAATTGTGTAGTAAAAAATTATTAATAAACATAAATAAATAAAATAAAAAAATTACTCTATTTAATTACTTTTTTAAATTAATCTAAATCTAAACTTAACTTTACGTAAATGTTTCTACAATTTACAGTTAAATTTATGATATTCATTAGTATGAAATTTGGAACATGTTGCTGACTTAATTCATCACGTAATCTGAATCTTAAATTTTAATTTAGAAATTTTTTATTTATTATTTTGTGGAGTTTATTTTGGATAAATTTTCGTATGCATTTATTATAATATTATTTTTAATGACCGTAGGAAAAAAAGAACTTTACATCAATGAAAAAAAAAACCACAGAATTTCTAGTACAAAAATATTTTTATATTTCTGATCTGTTAATTGTAGTTGTGACATACAATCTAAGTATATTAATAGCCAGATATATTGACTCAGGCTTATTATTTATAGTTCAGAGACAGAAACTTAATATAGTGATTAGTGTAGATAAGTTAATAGACAGATATAGCAATTCTCTTCTACTGATTACAGGCCAAAGATAGAAACTAGCTATAGTAATCAGTCTAATTATATGAAATTAATAATGAATATTATGTATCGATTAATTATAGCAATATACCTATTAATTAATTAATAATATGGATCTATCAATTATAGCAATAGACCTATTAATTGATTAATAATATAGATATATCAATTGCAACTATAGACCCATTAATAATGGGTCAGAGACAGTTTAAATATAGTAATAATCAGACATGTCGAATCTATTAATTATGTCATAGATACATAGTAATCAGACTAGATATAGTAATAATCACATATAGGAATGAATCTATTAATTATAGCTAAGAGGCACTTAGTAATCAGTCTAGATATAGTAGTAAGTAGATACATCAAATTGTCTATTAGTTATAGTTCAGAGAAACATAGTAATCAATCTAGATATAATAATAGTCAAAGATTAGGCTCTAACGCATTAAATTTAGATCAGATTTATTAAATTGTCTTGTATTTATGAATTTTGGAAAAAATTGTATACAGATTATTTGCTTTTTCCGAATAACACTAAAATCTGGAACCGAAATTCTTCCAGGCGATATTCGAATTCAGTTATCTTTTTCAAAATTTTAAAATCATCACAAAAGATTTTTTTGCCTAATTTAAAGGATACCAAAAATATCCTTAATGGCTCATATTTTTAAATTAATTTGTTCTCCCAAGATGAGTTCAATATTATTTTTCAAAGATCTAATCAAAAAATATATATATTACATGAAATTTCATTTTTGCATTGATTTGGAATGTTGCCAAATTAAGCTACGAAATATGAAAGTTCATAGTGCTAAAACGCTTAAGAGGGCTCAAAACGTGGTCGAGTTTTTTTATCACTTTGGGTTTTTATATATCAAATATAATGAATTTTATCCCGTGTTTCAAAGAGAGTAAAGTCTAGGACAGCATTTTTGCTAGTTGGATACTTTAAAGAAAAGGGATTTAATTACCGCTGTTCCAAATATAAATTGAATTTAAATTTGGGGTTCATTAAAATGTTATTTGAAAATATAGTTCCAACTAAAAATGTATGCACATAGGAGCTCTCTTAACTTGTAACTAAATTATAACGTAACATTATAGAGTCAAAAAATTTTATTCTGCAAATGATGAAGAATGTTTTATGTATCATATTTTGCTTTTCATTCTTTCGGATAACAATCTGCATTTATACTCAAACCTGCGTTCAAATTTCATTTTGCATTCTTTATTCTGCGAATAGCATTTTAAAAATGAAAGCTCAATAAACATTATTAACTTTTGTTTACTTTTTTACGAGTGTAATATATTTTTAGTGTATTTCCATTAACTCTTTAATAATTAAAAACCTTACAGTATTAAAAATAGTTTTGTCCGTAAAAATAAAGGAAAAAGGAATTCAAAGTTTGTAAAGACGTAAAACAAAAATTAATAATGCTTATTGAGTTTTCATTTTTAATTATTATTTTTCCAGTTCTACTTTCAAAAAATTATGAAAACGCTGAAACTATCAACTTTGACATTTAAAAGAAAATAAGATACACTTTAGGCATTAAAATCAATAAGAAAAAATTTGATCCAAACAAATTTTAAAAATAAACAAAGTTCTTATATACAAATCGTTACTAATTCTTTTTATGTATATATAAATCTATATAAATGCATCTACAAAAAAATCAATGCTTTTTTATAACAT
>JAOUZG010041316.1:1367040-1377836 GCA_026289955.1 Argiope argentata | reverse complement strand
AATTTCTTTGTTGACGTATTTAGAATATTTTACCACAAGAACTAATTATAAAACAAATTGGTAATCATTGGAAACACTGAATTCAACATACATAGGCATAAGAAACATTAAATTCAATTCAGAAAGGAAGAGAAGTATCTTATTCTAAAACATTATGTTCCCTTGTATAGAACTTCTTGTTTGACATAATATTTATGTTTCATCATTCGCAACCCTATTTTTGAAATTTTGGAAGAGTTTTGTCACAATTTCTTTGTTGACGTAGTTAAGAGTACTTTACCACAAGAACTAATTCGAAGACGTTTTGGTAATCATTGGAAACGCTAAATTCAATTCAGAAAGAATAAAAAATACTAAATTCAACATACATAGGAATAAGAAACACTAAATTCAATTCAGAAAGAAATAGAAGTATCTGATTATAAAGCATTATGTTCCTTTATATGGAACTTCTTGTTTGAAAAAAATATTTATGCTTCATCATTCGTAACCATATTTTTCAAATTTTGAAAGAGTTCGGTCACATTGCAATTTTTTGTTGACGTATTTAGAATAGTTTATCACAAGAAACGAATTCGAGGACATTTTGGTAAACATTGGAAACACTAAATTCAATTCAGAAAGAATTTTATTACCCTTTGTAACAAAAAAAACTTTGGCATGGGAAATCTATTTAACCAAATGACGTCTTCTGTTAGCAAACATATATGAAAAGAGAAATTGACGCATATCGAAAGAAAAATACATCTCCGAACGAAAAAGCAATCATAAACTACAGAAATTGATTTTTAAAATTTAATAATAATGTGTTTTGAACTTTATTTCGCTACTACTACCAATTTTTTTAATATTTCTTTTTTTAATATCTCAGAAGTTTTAACTCCAGCCTAACTAATAAGATAAAACTTCGCTGCATGCTGTAAGATAATGTGATTTCTTCGGAGGAAATTCTTTATCCGTACTTTTCTTGGTCTTATTTTTAAAACTAACGAATAACTTAAAACTTGAAAGTCATGGTCATTGATTTAGAAAAATAAAATAACTAAAATGAAGCATAAGAAAATTAAATTTTAGTTTTTATATGTTGCAGAAATAAGATTAATCTAAAGCATATTTGGATAAATGAAAATATTTCGAATGAAATAATGCTGAAAACATGAATATAAATATAAATTCGGGAAATATTTTGTATAATATGTCAATGAAATTATTTGTTATAAATAAAAGTTTACATAAATAATGTGAAATAAATAGGAAATTATTTATATGAAACCAATTGTGCTTAAGTATCATGATTGTTTCTTATTATCAAAATTGGAATAAATGGAAAACATTTAAAATAGTATACTGTGATCAGTTATATATTCACTATGCCATTGAAATTACTCTCCATTATTTTAATAAATGTGAATTTCTTAATCAAGTTACTTTATTTTTCCGGAATTTAAAAATAACCTTGTCATGTTTAGTCCAAATTAAATTGAAGATAATTGTTAAATTAACTTAAGAGCACCAATATTGTGAATTAATTTGTTTAATTATTCATATTAAACTACAAACAAAATAAAGGAATATTATTTAATTTTTTACTGAATTATATAGAAAATCAGTGAATTTAAGATCTAAAATCCTTATAAATATTAATTTATGTATAGAAAATTAGGTACGATCGCATTGATCATCACCTCCTTGGCGCACTTTTCAAAATCGCCAACTCACCGCGCTCTTGCGTCTTCTCTTCCGAAGGAAGATATCCTCCAACGAAAACATCGGATTTCCATATTTAGCGCTAAATCCCTTTGGCGAAAAGGAGATGATTTAATTTCTGGTTCAATAGAAAATCATATGTAAACAGTAATGCATCAAATTCTAGCATTCAATTGACAAGCTAAGAAATATGCAATTATTTTAATGTTATAATTATTGTCGAATTTAAGGAACATTTCCCTAATGAAGTATTTCTGCTGTAATCGTGAGTACTTATCTTGTCATCCGTTTGTAAAAATTAGAAGATTCTACTGAAAAAAAATAATCTGGAAACAACTTTTTGTTATCTATTTATTTCCCTAGAGCATGCCGTATTTTTATACAATTGGTTTTCTTCAGGAACTACTAATTTCACAAGAAATTTCTGGTTTCTAAGTGATCTTTACAATAAATTTGATCTGCTTTTCCAAGAGAGTTACTGAGCGCTCACATTCCATGTGAACGTCTACTTTTCTTAACCTCCAAGCGAACAAAAAAATCTTTTTTTATAGCTTTAAAGACAACGGATATGCGTTGCCATCTGGAATTAGGAATGGACAATAACAATCACTATTCATTCCATTAAATAGTGATTGTTATTTATTCAAAAAAAGCTAATAAAAATGCTTCGATTTAAAAAGCTTATGTTCTGCACAAATATAAATGATATCTAAAAAGTAATATTTTAAAAAAATCTTAAAATATTTATTCATAATGCATGCAGTAAAATGAAATTTATATAAAAAAAATACGTGACTTTTGTTAACGAAAACAGAAGAAACTCCAAGCGTATTTACAGAGTCAATAAAGTAATTAGTTTTATAAAAATCATCAACTGTGTATTATGCTTTGCCGATTTTTCATTCTATAAAAAACTTAAAAAATTTGTGAAATATTAATCGTTTTATGATTTATTCAAGAGAAATCAATGCACTCTAAAGAATGCCAGATTTTGAAACTCATGAGTTAACACATATATTAATTTTATAAGATTGTGCATGATATTATACATATAGTACCATGTATTTTGATAAATTTAGCAAATACTTTAATATCACGTATTTTTAACAATAAAATACATAAATTTTATAGCAGAATTTGCATTTAAAAAAATGTGTTTTTAATGATAAATTTAGTTTAGTATCGTGTATTCTTAATTTTGATTCTTCTTGTAAAAAGAATTTATCTACCATTTTTTTGTTTAAAGATGATGGAAAAGGGATTATGAAAATTTTGAACTTTTGATTTTTATATTTCTTGTTTCGTTTAAATTTTCATAGCTGATTTTATTCTAGCTTAACTTGAGGAGTCTTTGATCGATTCTCTAACTAATATCAAAAGAAATGTCTATTTCTATTTTTTAATTTTCTATTTTTTAAATAAAAAGAGTACTTAGAAGGAATTGAAAATCAATACTCATGTTTATAAATTGGTTGTTATAATAATCTCATATCCTATCGTGCTTAAAGGGAATTTTATAGTCAAAAGAAGTTACCATGATTTTATAACAAAACATATGTCTCGACAAAACAACAAAGAACTTTCGAACAAAAACTTCAATTTAGAGGAGTAAAGTTGCTTTATACCTTTATAAATACAGTATGACCTTCTGTACAAAACTACTTATTTTAATATCGTTTATTATATTTTGGCAGTATATTTCTCATACTTAAAAAAATTAATTAAATTATTTGACAGTTTTGAGGGTGCTATTCAATTTAGTTATTTTTAGGTTTCTCGAAAGAAAGGCTATTTTGGGTAAGAAATTTGTTCTATTATCATTTAATGAGGACATCATCAGAGTTGATACATCTTTACCTAAGCAACATACTTCAAGAACGGGGACAAAATTAGATGCTCACGTATTAGACTATCCAACTTAATTGCCAAATATGAAATCGTTGCCAACAAGTTGTCAAACCGGCAATTATTGCAATCCGGCCGTGGTGTAATCCGTTGATCTTTATCGCCAAATTTAAATCTGTCGCGAATGAGTTACTAAACCGTTGGCGAAGATGGTCTAATACGTAAGTACCAACAATTAACACCTTCATACTTAGAGTTGAGGTGGCCTCTATGCAGTTCGGTATAGAAACGAATAAACTTGTTGTTTTTTACTTATGGCACTTTTCAAACTCGCTTATAGGCCTGTCAGCGTTTAAGCCGATTGAGGGTCTTGATTTTCAATAGCGCCAACTAGGGCCAAGCATACGACTTAGTTACACATACGTCACAACCCTTTTTACAAGGCAGATTTCATTCATGCATTTCATCCATTCATGCACAGATCATAATTTAGATCTGGAACAGAGAACCATCACCTCTGAACCAGTATCCCCAGTAGTATTACTCACGACATGGAGCATTTTCGGACCACTGTAGATTTAAAGTACGTCAGCCACCGCTCATACGGAGAATCTTCGGCTGGTGGGTTCGAACTCGCAAATCAAAGGATGTGAGTCAATTAATACAAATACAACTGACAAGAAAGATAAAACTAAAAGAATTTATGTATGGCGTATAAGAATATTAAATGAATAAACAAGGAAATGTATGACGTAAATGAAATTTTAAAAAAATTAGAGTGCTGTATAAACTTTCTTACGAAGTAAAATAAGGAGTTCAGCGTTATGTGTCAAATTAATAGATAACTGAAAAAGCAATTAATTTTTTTTAAAAAAAGAAGTTACTAGTAACGAGTTTCAAATAAAATGAGTGGAATGTTAGAAAACTGCAAAACAAAATTTGACATGATTATTCTAAATAAAATAATAGTTCAATATCCATTCACACATATTAATTTTTATCTTGATAATTAATTGCTAAAAATAACGTACAATCGACATGAAAATTTTCTGAAATACCACGAAGATGTAAAAAGATAATATGTCGCATATTGGTAAGGGCAAAAGTCATCACATGATAAGTAAAAGGGATGTAAAAAAGCAATAAATGGATCAAGATGATAGCAAAAAAAGGTTTTAACATTAATTTGTATGCAAGTTGGCGTAGGTATTGGCGAAATTTTTCGGTACAGATCTGAACTATTCGAAGAACTTTCGTTTGAGTCCGGATAGTAGAAAGGGCTCTTTATTTTCTTCGCTTGCTTGAATGGGTGCTTCTTTCAGTTTTAACATTCCGTTTTAAATACTGAATGCAACTGTCCCAATATTATCAACATTTCCGATCATTAATTCTTTTTTATATGTCCAATAGAAGATTCTGTCTTTTTTTCAATTTTAGGATTATTGTAGAATCTCACAGTGTTGTGATCCCTAAATTGATTTCTGTAGATTTAGCGCACATCAGGCCAGTTCATTTAGTGATTCTTTGGTAAAATCCGCCAATCTGATGCTACATTTTTGCCGCGAAACAAATGAGGCACTGTTTTATACGTAAGGTATTTATCCTTAAAAAATAATTTGTGATATTACATCCTGTTTATATGAAATGCAGATCGCAATTCTGTCACCTTACCAATTGGATCATTTTTCTTTATCATCAATCAAATTTCCGATCTTTTTGTGAATTGATTAAATCTCTTGTCAACTTTTTAAACTAAGATAGTCCACTTGGACAAAATGTTTAGAAAACTTTTAAAGATATACTAGTTTCCTTCGATGAACATTCACGACATTAATACGAGGGCAAATCAAAAATTCTTTGCGCCTTTTTTTATTCGCCAAAAAACAGGTACATACAGATATTTACAAATATACGTAGTGTACTACGTACCTTACACTATTTCTTTACATAGTCACCTCACCGGTCCAAATATTTGTCCCATCGCAGCACTAAATTAGAGATCCCCTTGTGATAGAATTCTTCCGACTCCCTGTGGAACCACCGTCGGACCGCGTTCTTGGCTTCTTCGTCACATGTGAATCTCTCTCCTGCCAGAAACTTCTTCAGTGGACCGAAAACGTGAAATTCGCTAGGGGAAAGGTCTGAAATGTAAGGTGCGTGTTCCAGATTCTCCTTGTGAACGCTCATTCCCATGCAACTTTCCACGACCTTTTTGAAACTCACGCCACCACCATTGAACATTTCTCAAAGAGAGACACTTTTCCCCGTACGTTGGGTGCATTTCCCTGTGAATTGCTATGGGCGTTTGTCCCTTGCTCCATGGAAAACGAATAACACTTCGCTGCTCATAAGCTGTGGACGTCTGAAGAGCAACCGCCATCTTAAATGACTGATAGCAGCCTCACTCATCGGAGCAAAAGGCAGATACGGCTGGTACGGTTGCAGGAACGTTCACTGCTGGGAATGTATATCTTCGCTTTGTATTCACAGCCGTATTTTGGTTTAAAAAAATAGGCGCAAAGACTTTTTTATTTGACCTAGTAATACTATACAATTCATGTCAATTAATATTGAAGAACTATGATTTATCCCTTTGAATGAAAATATTAGCTTAAATAACACTTACATAATAAATATTGATATTCTCTAGATTTGCTATACAAATAAAATGGAGAAATGAATAGCTGTTGGTAGTTAGTGATATTTCTCGAAAAAATGGAGATTGCTGAAGTGTTTAAGGTTCATCAGCTTACATATAAAATAAAGACTTGAGAAATTGAGTTTGGTTTGGTTTTAGGAATTGATTATTTGATTTTTCCCAGTTTATTTAAGTATTTTAATGAAAAACTGTTATCCTATTCTTAACTTGGTATTAATATTGCCATATTACCATCCGTAGATTTCTTTCGGAGTTTGTATTAGCCTTGAGTAGATTTCTTCTGAAATTCGTATTAGTCTTGAGTAGATTTCTTTCGGAGTTCGTATTAGTCTCGAGTAGATTTCTTTTGGATTTCGTATTTGTTTGAGTAGATTTCTTTTGGAGTTAGTGTTAAAAAGTAGACAGTAAGGAAAGGGAAAGAGTTATAGTTAAAATGATAAATGTTCTTAACATTGCATTATGTAGATGTAATATTTGTTCTCCTATTAATAATGTCAATTCTGTAATATGATTTATTTCAGAACATGCATTAGTTTTGGCTTCTTGAAAATGAATGCAGCATGAAAAGGGAAAGAGTTTTACTTAAAATAACTGATAAATGGTCTTGCCACCGCATTTACGAAGATGGGAAACTTCAGCTCCTATTCTTAACTTGGCAATAATATTGTCATATGACTATCCGTAGATTTCTTTCGGAGTTTGTATTAGTCTTGAGTAGATTTCTTTTGAAATTCGTATTAGTCTTGAGTAGATTTCTTTTGAAATTCGTATTGGTCTTGATTTTCAAAAAAGTAGACAGAAAGGAAAGGGAAAGACATACATAAAATTATTGATAATATTATAAATTGTCTTACCATTGCATTATATAAATGAAAAATATGTGTTCTCTTATTAATGCTTGCTGTTCTCCTATTAATAATTTGTTCTACCTTTAGTAAGACAATACTGTCATATAACTTTCCGAGGATTAATTTCTAAATTTACATTAATTTTGGTTACCTGAAAGAGAAGACATCAAAGAAAGTGAAATTGTTTTATTTATATTATTACCACTTCATTTTGTGTTCTATAACGAATTAAGGATAAAATCCTTTTTTAAATTAATTTACATCTACATCACTGTAAATACAAACATACCCAGAACTCAAACTAGTTATCAATTAAATGAATTAAATTTCATAAAAGATACATTCTCGAAAATATTACTAAATTTTGGATCATTTTCATCAAACAAGTGAAAATGTATTGGTATGTATATAGATAGTGAACACCCTTTTGTTATTATAGATAAATGAAATTTGTCTTCATTCAGTTGTAGATGTTTATTGAAAATTATGTAAGATGTAAAAAAAGAAAGTGATCAAAATAGATTATTCATTCTCTTTATTTGAGACACAATCTTTCTCTACAGTTGTCTAAAGAAAATGAAAATGGCAGTATACTGAAGAGAGAATATCTTTCTCTACAATATTTTTGACTCAGATACAACTGTACATTTTTTATTGTTATTTTATTACTTATGTAGTAATGATTAATGCAGTCGAATGAACCGATTCAGATCGCTCTTAGGAACTTAATCGCGATTAAAAGGAACCGTTCAACTACAGAATGATCTAAGTGTGAATTGTGACTTAAGAATTAAAGTACTGGAAGTAAAGGCCTTCTTAATGTATAGATGAAGTAACAATGTATATTTGCTTTTAATTACTTTTTCAATAAAGACATTTTCAATAGCTCATGATAAAAAAATCTTAAATATCACCCAGACTTAATTATAAATGAAGATTAAAATGAAATCTGCAATGCATATTTCAATCTATAATGTCAGAACATGATTTCTTGAACGGCCAAGCACCACGTGCTCGTGCGAGTTACATTATATTTTTATTCATTTTAATTGTTTCATCGAATGAGTCACTTTAGTATTGCAAACGATCAAAAAAAACTTTGTCTCGCATTTATTGTTTAAAAAAATATCACATTTCCTAATTATTTCATATCATATAATCAGGCTCTTAAAATGACATTTTTCTTGGTTTTATTTGCGGTAGTCATCAACTTATTTTTTTTTAATCAGCGCTTTTGTAAATGCAATTGCAACGCTTTATTAAAAGCTGATTTTTTTGAGATGCTCTTGTAGATAATAAAATTTTTATTTTCATTAACGGATTTTTGCTGAAGCCAAAAACCTTATCCCCAAAACAAAATCATATTATGACAAGAAAATAATGAACATTAGAAATTTGTAATCTGCATTGCGTTCTCCAACTGGTGTAGAAAAATCGTTGTCATTTTGCTTTGTCACAATTGACTTTGAATACTCAATTGGAGTTCAAAATTCAACGGTAGTATAATTTTTGGATCAAGTATACTTTTTTTCAAGAAGTATTGCATTTCGACAAGATTTGTCTATCATAGCTCTAAAATAATTACATAATTTATTTAACTTAAGTTTAAAAAATATAGAATGAACTTTATTTATTTGTATAGTAAAATTCTAATATAAACTTTCGATATAATCACGTGCTCAAAATGACATTTTTCTAGGTTTTATTTGCTGTAGTCATTAACTTATTTATTTTATTACAGCATTTGTAAATAGAATAGTATCACATAATTAAAAGTTGATTTTTTGAGATTCTCATGCAGGTAATAAAATTTTAATTTTTTGCCTACGGGTTTTTGTTGAATCAACAAAACCTCATTCCTAAAACAATATCATGTTCTAACATGATAATAAAAATGATATCTTTTTAATTATAATGAATCTTTATTGATAAATAAACACTTAGATCTCTTCAATATGTTTTCTATATTAAAGACAATAAAAAAGCTCTAAAAGGTTGTTTCATAACTAACTATTGAGTTCACATTTCTGGGAATGACTTTGCTGACACTACAAGGATTTCTCTTTCCTAGCAGTCAGGTAGCCTGATATTTATTTTCTTTGCAATTTAAAATCCTTTTTCCGCGAGACTTCGATCTTTCTCTAGATTTCTCCCTTTAATTACTGAGGGCAAAATGGAGAACAGAGATCCTGTGACTAAAAGGCAATCGAGCGCAATATTTGTTCCTGGAAAATCCTGGCACTTCCTGCTATCGAATGAACCGGTTCAGATCGCTCCTAAGAACTTATTCGTAAAAGGAACCGTTCAACCATAGAAGGATCTAAGTTGGAATTGTAACTTAAGACTTAATGTATCGGAAGTGAAAGCATTCTTAATGCATGTTGGAAGAAACAATGGATATTTGCTTTTAACTTTATGAAATGTAATAATTTGCTAAAAGTGACCTACATTTTTAATAAAGTATTTACGCATTCAAGTGAATATGATGAAATGATTTCGATGCTGATACAAAACAAATTTTACGATTAAAAGCCGGGATAAATATTTTGACTGAAATAAATGTGATATTTTAACAAATAAATGATATATAATCAAAGTATGAGCAAAATAGATTTTCCATAATTAAAGTAAAAAAAAAAGATTATTTACAAAGTGTTTATATATCTGATACACGAATGATTGTTATGTTTATAATATCACATACAATATGGTATGCATTACTTTGACATTAAGTTTTAAATTTGATCCTTACCACTAGTAATTTGAATTCTGTATTAATATTTTCTGCAAATACTGCTTAAAATTCAATAATTGTCTAGAATATAAACAATTATATCTAATTAACATAATTAGTGATTGGTGACGGATTACTTTTGGACCAAATTTGTAGCGTTAGTGTTTGTAGCCGAGTAACATAACCATTAGACAAAAGTACACATCCGTCCTAAGTATGTTATCTTTATGACGCGAATGCCACAACATTCATTCGCTAGTGAGTCAGCGGAGGGATGAACGGTTTAATAGCGCCAAGCAGAATGAAGAGCTTGTGAGTGAGTTGATGCGTTCAGTGAATCTGACGACTTTTGTTTTGGTTGCTGCTTTAAGTGAATCTGACGACTTTTGTTTTGGTTGCTGCGTCAAGTGAGTCTGATGTCTTTTGCCACGGCTAGATGGCATCCCGACAGCTGTACGAAATTGCTTACTCAGATTGTTTATCCAAGGCCGTAAGTCCCTAGTTGCGTCTGATGATGGGTTGCCCTAGGATCCTACTTGTAGCATTATTGTTTGTAGCCGAATGACATACCGTTAGAGAAAAGTGCACTTCAGTCCAAGGTATGTTATCTTTATAACACGAACGCCACAATATCCCCCACCAGTGAGTCGACGGAGAGACGAGCGATTTAATAGCGCCAAGCAGTATGGAAAGTTTATGAGTGAGTGGATGCTTTAAATGAATCTGACGACTTTTATTTTGATTGTTGCTTTAAGTGCGTCTGATGTCTTTTGCTGCTGCTAGATGGCACCCTGATAGTTGTACAAAGCTGTTTACTATGCTTACTTATCCAAGGCCGCAGTTACCAGTTGCGGCTGATAACATGTTGCCAAGGACCCAACTTGTAGCACTACTATTTGTAGCCGAGTAACATAACTTTAGACAAAAGTGCACTTCAGTCGAAGAGATGTTTTCTGGCTTTATAAAGCGAACGCCACAAATCTTTAAATGGATTTTCTGTAAA
>JAOUZG010041316.1:1343979-1357010 GCA_026289955.1 Argiope argentata | reverse complement strand
TAAAGAAATAAGTGAAAATTTTAGATAAAATTAATATATGTAAATTTATGATATAATTATATTAATTAATATTTAATATAAATTTAAAATTATCTTTATATATATATATATATATATATATATATATAAACGTAATGATTATTTTAAAGTTGTATTAAATATTAACTAATATAATTATATCATAAATTAACCTATATTAATTTTATCTAAAATTTTCGCTTATTTCTTGATCTACTTTTCACTTACTTATTTAATAATTTCTAAGACATTCTTTAGAAAACAGATAACGATTGCATTTCTTACATTCAGAGTGAAGGGACAACAATCACCAATGTTTACTGCTCACCATTTTAAACTTCTTTCCTTTCCAACATATGCATTAGTCTCTTTGTTGTGAAAAGTCAACTTCCAACTCCTCCAATTTAGATTTTATTTCCTTCAAGAAATAATATGACTTATAAATTTATAACATAGCATCGACACTAATTTTTCATATATTGTTTGCAACATTGAAACAGAAAACCCCAAAAATTAAATAATTATGCATGTTAAAATTCTCTCATAAAATTAACAAAGATATACTTTGATAGTCTAATGTACAACAATAATTGCTCAATTTATCTGTAAAGTGATTATTATTTATTAATTATCATCAATTAAAGGAAATCAAAATGTCTTTTTGGAAAAAATAAAATCCAATTATAGGAGAAAATTACGAAGGATATCTTATCACCAAAATACCTTTCATCATATATTATTCCTTTGTACATTTCTAAAGCAATCACTGAAAAGGAAGATGAATTACATTCTTTCATTTTTTTTTCATTCTCGTCTTCTAGAAAACTTTCTTTTAATTCTCTGGCGTGGTTACTCGGACAAAAGCATCCGAAATCAAGCGAAAAGATTAATTTCTTTCTTTTTGCTTGTGAATGCTTTATTGGAATCATATAATTACTCTGCTATTTTGGGGGGCAATCTAGGAAATATTATTTAATGTAGGGACCAAATGATAAAAATACTCTGAGAAAAAAACAGTGAAAAAAGTTATTTTTATTTTTTGTCTTATTGCTTATTATATGCCATGTATTTAACTTGGAGTTTGGACTGAAAAATTTATCATACTTCCAAATGAATAAATATATTATTTTTTATTTTAATTATTTGTCACATTCAGATTCTGTGAGATCTTTTGCTTCTAAAACTAAAAAAATTCATTCGATTAGTGATTAAATGGCAATGAAGTTCTAAAAATATGAAAGTAATTTATTAAAGTTAAAATATACTTACAAGTACTAATAATATACAAAAACAGTATGAAAGTATACAAGTAATATTATACAACAGCATTATGCAAGTTACGAGAAGTAATACTATTAAACCGCAGTATAAAATTAGTAATAATATACAAGAGCAGCATAAAAGTAGTAATTATATACAACAGCAGTATACAAATAGCAATAGTAGGTTATATATATATATATATATATATATATATATATATCTTTATATATCTTTATATATAAAATTCTTCTGTGCGTGTGTATGTGACTGAACTCCTCCTAAACGACTGGCCCGATTTTAATGAAATATTTTGTGTGTGTTCAAGCGGATTCGAGAATGGTTTAGATTCACAATTCAGTTCACCACAAATTGTAGAATTTTAATTATTAATTAAAAACTAACTTTCCCGCCAAAATAACTTCCTTCCCCCATCGCGAAATGAGTAAGGTTTTAGGTTTTTTTTTCTAACAGTGATGAGGTTAGGCTTAACATGTTTCCGATCGATTATTTCAAACGATTTTTTTATTTTCATCGCATTTATTGCATTTAAAATTAAGCATCGTTAATTAATCGGCCTTTAAGGTTCATTCTGATGTACTTTTGAATTAAAATAAAACAGAATAAAGGAAATTAAAAATTTCTAATCTGTCCAACTCATGTAGGAAAAAAAAATGCATTTTCTGTTGATGAAGTTTAACGCATGCGCATTTTGTTGAGCACTTTATTTAAACGGAGACAAAACTATTGGTTTGCTGTTTTGTTTTACTTCGGATACACGCTGTTAAAAGGTTAGTTATGTTGCTTTTGTAATTAAACAGTATTTCCGTTAGTTATATATTTTTAAGTACATCTTTTTTTAAAGTTATTTTAAGTCGTAGTAATAAGTAATTGCCAAATGAATAAGGCTTCGGGTTTTTTCCCCATGCTAACAATGTTCGGCTTATATATTCGGCTGTTTATATTCTATTAAAATTTTTGCTGCAAATTAAATCCAGAAAAATGTAATTTTCAGCAAAAGATTCTTTGAAATGAAATAAATAAATATATTTTTCTAAAAAAAGTAAACGCAGGTGCGATCGCAGTTTAATAGGAAAACCATAAAGTTGCCATCTTTGGCAAATTATCGCCAACTTAGCGAAGAAGGGGGTTAAACTACTGATCACCCGTATTTTTAGCTTTTCCTCAAAATGAAATTTTGTGATGCTCATCAAAATTTCAAATACTCTATGCATTCTACTTTTAGTTACAACCCTGAAACTTTATGTATTTATATTTTTTTTTATTGAAGATCGCTCCCCTCAAGGCTCAGCTCCCGTATACGGCCTCCGCCAAATTGGCGAGAAATTTGGCGATAAAGGGAAAATCACATTTTGAATAAATTCAACCATGCAAAATAGTATGAAAATTTCAAAACAATATTTGTGTCTACTAATAAAGATTTACAAATTGGTCGTTGGGTCCGGATTTGAATGAATACTCTGCATGAATTAAACAATTTTGCTTTCATGAAGTTGATTTATAAAATTAATAATATTGATACTGTGAAATTAAAAACTATGTTTTGTGAAAAATACGTTTAAATGTACATTTACAGATCAAAACTATAATTGAAATAAATTAAATTTGTTAAATATTCATATTTATTGAAATAATTGTTTATTTTATGAAATATATACATTATAAATTTAAAATATTTTCGTAAGAGTTGTCAAAGAATATAAAGGAAATACTATTGGTGAAACCAAACCAACTCCTTTTTTTTTTCATCAAAAAAATGTTCAAATAAAAATTTGACTTTCTTAATAGCATTTCATTAGCCACAAAGATTAATTTATATTCATATAACATTTTTAAACTATATATGCAGCCACAAACAAATATAATAAAACATTTGAAGCAAATCAAAATTCGCCTCTTTCATAAATTATGAGGTCATGTTTTTCTTCTAATTTGACATGTACTGATTTTTTTAAATTTTTTTCATGATAACAATATGATACATGCTTCTAAGATATAATTTATTATATATATATTTTTAAGTACATCTTTTTTAAAGTTGTTTTAACTTGTAGTCATAAGTAATCACCAAATGTATAAGTCTTCAGTTTTTTTTTCTTCCCATGCTAACAATGTTCGGCTTAACATGCTTTCGAGATTCTGTTTATATTCTTTTAAAATTTTTGCTGCAAAATAAATCCAGATAAATGTAATTTTCAGCACATGATTCTTTGAAATGAAATAAATAAATATATTTTCTAAAAAAGTAAATGCAAAATAAAGTTTTCTATTTCACAGTATCTATATTATTAATTCTATAAATCAACTTTATGAAAGCAAAATTGTTTAATTCACGCAGAGTATTCATTCAAATCCAGACCCAATGGTCAATTTAAAAATCTTAATTAATAGAGACAAATATTGTATTGTTTTGAAATTTTCATGATATTTTGCATGCTAGAATTTATTCAAAATGTGATTTTCCCTTTAAAACGTGATATTATTGACTTTTTTTTGAAAAAATTTAAAAAAATCAATGCAATAATATTACTTGAGGTCTTCAATAAAAAAAATATAAGTTACATAATTCATCTATAAATGCAAATTATATTATTATATGTTCATAAAGCATAAGAGAAAAGTTTCAGAGTTGTAACTAAAAGTAGAATGCATAGAGTATTTGAAATTTTGAAGAGCATCACAAAATTTCATTTTGAGGAAAAGCTAAAAATACATTTAATTGTACATTTACAGACCAAAAACATAATTGAAATAAATTTGTTAAATATTCATATTTATTAAAATAGTTGTTTATTTTAAGAAATATATACATCTATGAATTTAAAATATTTTTGTAAGAGTTCTCAAAGAATATAAAAGAAATACTATTGGTGAAACCAAACCATTTCCTTTTTTTCACCAAAAAAAAGTTCAAATAAAAATTAGACTTTCTTAATAGCATTTCATTAGTCACAAAGATTAATTTATATTCATATAACATTTTTAAACTATATATGCAGCCACAAACAAGTATAATAAAAAATTTGAAGCAAATCAAAATTCACCTGTTTTATAAATTATGAGGTCATGTTTTTCTTCTAATTTGACATGTACTGATTTTTTTGAATTTTTTTTCATATTCATTGTTATTATATGATAACAATATGATACATGCTTATAAGATACAATTTATTTTATATAATGTACTTTTTTTTCTGAGTTATATTAAAACAGCAATCAAATTTTGATATATTTTCTTCGTGGAAACAAGAAGGCCTCTATAACTTCGTCGTTCACTTCAAAAGTGTATTTTTTTATGTAAGTTCCCTTTCAGCAGTAAATACAGAACAAAATTCTTTACCATATTTAGCACATAATAGACACATTTTTGATGAAAAAAAAACTTGCTTGAAGAATTTGAAGAAATTTTTCTTGACATTCATGACAAAGAATATTCTTCAAAAAAGAATACTAAAGTGATTGCAAAAAACAATGTAACTATTATATACAATTTTTTGATGATGATTTCACTATTTCAGGCTTATTGCAGTTGGTAGAAGCTTCCAAAATGTCATTAGAATTGCTTGGTTATGAATCAAAGGATTTCTTTGTCCATCAGATCTTAACATTTTCAGACTTTGTCTGCTTTTATTTGGACGTCCTTTAGGCTTTCGGTAATGAAAACTAATAAAAAAAATGTTTAAAACAAAATTTAGAAAGAAAAAAAAGGCAATTAAAAGTAATTTTCAATTTTAACTCTGAATAGAACGGTTTTTGTATCTAATTTCAAAGGAACTGAAACGAGCCATTCGAATATGAAATGTATGAGGAATGAATGAACAAACCAAAACAAACAACAAAAGAAAGAAAAGGTAGAAGTTTTTAACATCTGCCAAAGCAAAAACAACACCATGAAATCAGAATTACACATAATGCTCACTAGCAGTGTTTGGAGGAAAACGAAACTGTTTTTACTGCAGCTGTCCAAATGGAAACAAGTGGGTGTGGCATCCTAATAACAATAAAAAATGCTGATATTGAGCAAACGAATTAATATATTATAATAATTTTTTTCCCAAACGATAGCTTACAGTTTAAATATACATCAAATATCAAAATAAAGATATAGCGAATTTCATCGATTTTTTTATACCTGAAAGGATGTGTTTTATTTATGTTCAATTTTTATTATATGTTCAATTTTTATTTTTTTAGTGTTTGATGCATTTAAAACTAAACATTGTTAATTAATCGATTTTTTTCAGATTCATTTTGAAGTACTTTTGAATTAAAATAAAACAAATAAAGGAATTAAAAATTCATAACCAATTTTTGTTACCCAAACTGGTGTAGAAAATTCACGCATTTGCTTAAAAATTTAAAACAAACTCCCTCTAACTGTTAAACATTTGACATCAATCAAAGTATAAGAAAGGAGTATTAGGATTATCCTTGCCAAAGCCTTCAAGTTGATTTCTTTCGACCCTGCTATTTCATGATAACATGCATTTATAACGAATACATTATTAACCCAATTAATAAGCTTTAAAACAAACATGTTTTAATTTATTTCTTTCCAATGCAGAGCTAATTTGTAAAACTTTACCACATAACTTGAGATTGAAGATTGGCTCACCTATCATTTTGCTTCGAAATTTGAATGCACCAAAATTAGTCATTAGTCATTAAAAAAATCATGAGAAATATTCTTGAGGCTACTATTTTGAACGGCAAATTTCAAGATGAAGTTGTACTTTTACCACGGATCCCAATGATTCCTTCAGACTCACCTATCCCATTCAAACGTTTGCAATTTCCAATTCGCTTGGCATTTGCTATGACTATTAATAAGTCAAAAGGTCAAACGATGGCAATTTGTGGCTTAGATTTAGAAAATCCTTGCTTTTCGCACGGCCAATTATATGTTGCGTGTTCGAAGGTTGGAAAACCATCGAATTAGTTTGTTTATACCCCAGAAGGATTAACCAAAAATATCGTGCATGAAATGGCATTACGATAAATTTATTTTTTGTACTTTAAAAAAAAATATACATTTAAGAACAATAGGTCGAATTTCATCTTTTTTTACCCTTTAATTAAAACAAGTTTAAGTTTGTATTCAACAAAGTAGAATAGAAACAGTAAAGTTTTAGTTTCAGTTCAGTTTAAGTTTCTTTATTCAACTTAGCTCATAGTATACGCATACTCACAAGCAATCGATAGGTTTAATTGTGGGAACTGTACACCTGATGACGTCAGGTATTATAATAACATTTTTATACAATTTTTCATCAAAACGAACGCCAGATTGTTATAACTTATTCAAGAAATGTTGAAATTTTCGGACAACGTCTGTCGGGTCCGCTAGTATATATATATATAGTAAATGTAGGTTATATTAGTACCGTTGAATTGAAAGATGTAAAATGCAATGAAGAAATAAGATACAAAAAAATTATTACAATTATTTATTGTCGAATTCAGAGCTATTAAATTTGGCATCTTATGATTTGTGCACGGTACTGCTTGTATAATAAGCAAATGATTTCAGTTTCTCAACAGATTTAATTAAAATTAATCGAAATAGTAATATTTTTCCTTAATGGCTTAAGAAATTATCCTATATGTAACATATACGTCCATTAAAACTCCAGTTTCGGCACTTTTACTAGAACATCCTATCTTTGCCAAGGGACTAATAAAAAGACGACTTTAGTAGTTGAATGATGTCTTTCTTTGAATTTTAAGTCCAGTAAATTCTACTAGAGTCGCCTTCTGGAAAGTGATTTTCAATCTTTAACCTTATAACTTTTAACATAATAATTTAAGTGAGTTATTATCATTAAATTATATCATACATACTTTTAATGTTTGATGCAAGCATTTTTCAAAAGTCTGAAAGAGCGCATAGATAAAATTTTAATCACCTGTAAACAAAATCCTTTTTAATAAAAACTAACCTAAAGAAAGGATTTTTTCAAAATTTTTATTATAGTTTAGCTTAAATTAAATTTATAATTTATTAACTTATATAAATATTATAGTTTAACATCTAAGGAGTCTTTTATAGCATAAAAGTATTTTTATACCAGTTACATAAGACGTTAGATAAGCTTTATAATAAAGTTATTTTCTCATTATTAATGTTTTTATACACAAATGCGTTGAGATTATATTATATGCATTTACTGTGTGCGTTTACATACTGTGTGCATATTTATAATTAATAACTAATTTTTAAAAACAGCATTATGAAAAGCAAAATAAATCTAAAAATATTGTCATGTGGCAAAGTTTCAAACTAATAGTTAGATTTTTCCCTATAAATATTTTATTCTGGTTTAACAGAAAATGTATAAAATTTGGATTAGATTTTCAGCAGTGTATAGTTAGATTTAATTAAGTGTTATTTATTTGAAAATTTTTCATTTGACTTTTCTCACACTTGTTAAGCGTATTTAATTTTATAATTTAGGATACTAATGATATACCGTTGACAATAGGTAAAGTCCAATTAATAGTTATACACTTAATTTAATTAAATTTCGATTCCTTACAGAGAATTCAACGTGTTTTTATTTATAGAGCAAAAATTTAAAAAAAAGATTGAAATGAAATCTGCTATGCATACTTCAATGTGTCATGTCAGAACATAATTTCTTGAACGGCCAAGGACCACGTGCTCGTGCGAGTTAAATTATATTTTTATTCATTTTAATTGTTTCATTGAATGAGTCACTTTAGTATGGCAAACGATCAAAAAAAACTTTTTTAAAAAAAATATCCCATTTTCTATTTATTCCATTTCATAAAATCACTTGCTTAAAATGACATTTTTCTTGGTTTTATTTGCGGTAGTCCTTATCTTTTTTTAAAAAAAAAATCAGAGCTTTTTTAAATGGGATGGCATCACATTATTAAAAGCTCTTTCATTTTTTGCCTACGGATTTTTTGAAGAAACAAAACTTCATTCCTAAAACAATATCATGTTCCGGCATAATAAAAAATTATTAGGTATAATGATATAGAACTAAATTAATAAGGATTTCATTTTTATTAATTCTAAACATTCATTAATTGATCAAAACTTTTTTTGGCATTATTTTTTAATGAAATACGAAATTTACAAATATAAATAATACATACAATTTTATTAAAAAAATACTTAATTTATGCATTTATAAATAAAAGTAAATATAATAGATAAGTAAAAATTATAAAAATAAACGAATCTGTAATTCTTAATCCGATATTTTCTTAAAACCAATTATTCCTGATTTTTTAGTTTCATCAACAATCCCCAAGTAATAAAAAAGGAATAATAAGAATGAATTAAAAAAATGAAGAATGAATAAAAATGAATGAGGGCAAGAAACATTTCTTACAGTGAAAAAAATAGTCAGAAAATATTTGCCTTCGGAATACAAATAAGTTTTGACAATCCGCCGAAAGAATCGCTCTACAAAAAACACAACTGCTACCGACCGGCTTTTCGTCAAATTGTTTTGACATTCAGTGCGTTAACGTGGTATTTTATATCTCTGAAATTGGCAACGCTCCGTTTCAAGAGGAATTGAAAAGAAAAGGGAGTTGTTATAACGAACCTGGCATTTTTCGTCTCGGCTTGAAATACACCTTGATTGGAACGTCGTGGCCTATTTGGATTCAATAGAAAGTGATCTTTTTGTGAGTGGTTCAATTGGCTGAATATATAGAAGGCCCTGTGACGAGATAACAAGGTAAATGTTTTTATTTTACTGTTCAACTTTCAACATATGTTTTGAATTTGGTTTTTCAAAGTTTTTTATTTATAATAACAGAGATCGTAACATAGTTTTCTTGAGAAATTAATTTTGCAATTGTATTTTCATCCATTTTTATTCAATTTGAACGGGTTTGTATTTATTTGAAAATGTTGCATTTTATTTTTTGTACACTTGCTTATTGCATTTAATCTTAAATTTTAGGATATGTATGTAGTGCCGATGACAATACAGTGACAATCTGTTTAGTGCAATTAACAGTTGAACATTTAATTCAATTCAATTTCAATTCTTTACAGAAGATTCAAAGTGTTTTTTAACAAAATCTGACTTCAAGATTTTTCAAAGATTTATAATAATGAATTAAAAATTAAAATCTGAAAATAAAAATTAAATACTGTTTGTCATAAATTAAAACATTGTTTAAACTCAATTTATGAAATTTTTTCACTGGATTTCTGGCAAGGAGGTAGCGGGAATCCCTAGTGTTCTGGGACTGGGTTTGAGTCCCGGTTCGGGCATGGTTGTTCTTTCGTTTGCAATTTGTGATATATGTGACTGTGCCTCCCTGTAAAAAGCGACTGTGCTAGCAAATGTGATGAATGAGCTTCAAAAGGCACACTTTTGGGCCTAGTTGGCGCTACTTGAAACAAGAGACGTATATCTCCGGTTTAAAATATCTGCTGATGTATCAATGGAGCTTGTCCATGGCCGTAAGTAAAAGCAAAAACAAATTTTTCGTGAGTACAGAAAATGTACCAAATATTATTTTATAATTTTGACAATTTAAAAATGTATAAAGACATATCTTTCTATTGAGGAAAAGGTTTTTAAAAAAGGTGATTAAAAGAAAAAACGTACATGGGAAGTATATTCTAACTTTTTCTTCTTCTTTTTAAAAATTTTAAATAATCTTTCTCATTTTTTAAAAATTTTAATAAAGAAATATTTTTTTTGAAGTTTTTCATCAATTTTGAACTTTTATATGCATGGCACCTTATGCATTTTAAAAATATATAGCGTTTATCAGAAAACCACTTTACCGATATATGAATCTTAAAAGTTGTTTCATTCAACTATTTGAAATGAAACCCAAATATGCTTATTAGAAAATGTGTGCTAGAGGGTCAGACAGTATGATGAAAATGATAATGAAATATGCATGGTAACAATTACATTGAAGGATTAAAAAAAAGATTCTAAATTTTCGAATGTTGACTCCTTTTTTTTTCATTGCTACATTTCCAAATTACATAATATGTAGCTATTTATTTCATTTAGATCATTTTAATTATAGCAATAAACAGTAGTTAGGAATATAAGTAAAGATTTACAAATTGACCGTTCAGTCCAGATTTGAATGGATATTCTGAATTAATTAAACCATGATTGTTTTGTTAAGTTGAGTTATGGAATGAATAGTATAGGGAATGTGAACGATTATAGAAAACTTTATCTTACGTTTATTTTATAGAAAATATCATATTTATTTATTTTATTTGATAGAAACATGTTCTTAAAATTATATTTTTCTGGATTTAATTTGCAGTAATAAGAAACTAACTCTTTCTTCAGATGTTTCGTCAACATGTTAGTAACGCACTGTCAAAACAAAAAATTTTTGTCATGCTTCTGCAAATTAAATTATTATTTTGCCAGAAATAAATTGTTGAAAAATATGGTTAAAATATTTATTTAAAAATTCATTATAAATAAAAATTTATAGGTAAAAATAACTGGTATCATTCAAAATATAATTTTTTAAACTTTAATTCGATATAAAAATCCTTTTTGTGTGGAAATAAATTATCTCCGAAAAAACGTCTAAATTTCGCTTGATTTTTAATTAATTCTCTAGATGACTCTTTCCACGATTCCAACTCCAACAATTCATTGCAGCTCGAGACTGCCGTAATTTCTCAGGAAGTGGGCCGAGAATTTTCTTGACCAATCAGGCGTATCTCAGTTACTATTGGATTGATAGTTAAATTCTCTAATTCGCCATCATTCTCTATTTTGTCGCCAAATGATTGCCAAATTTATTACCAAGCTCAGGGTTTACTGATGATAAAGAAGTAACGATATCCAAATATCTTTAAATTAACTTAAATTATATATTTAGGAATACAGTTTCATTTTTAAAATAATGTTTCTATGAATAAGGCATTGTTTTCTACAATCAATATCTGTGCTTATAGCAGAGCGGTATTTATATTTCCTCAAATTCGTTAAACCAAATTAATTTAATAAATTCAATATCGATTAAAATTCAATGAAAAAAAAGAAGCTACAATATGTATTATATTTCTCTTCGAAATAAATATTCAGACCTGATAGTTTTTATAATGGCTTTTTAACCAATAAAATAAAGGAATCAAAAAGCAGAAAGGTTTAAAAGGGAACTGGTGAAAAATATTAACTCTCCAACTATAAATGCATTTTGACAAGCCAAAAAGAGTTTCACAACAGTGTAAAACTGAAACAAGCAATATTTTCGAACAACAATTCCGACATCGGCAGTGTTAAAGTGGTGTTATATGTCTTCTGGATTCCGAGACACTCCATTTCAAGAGGTACTGAAAGGAAAAGAGGAATTTTATAGCAAACGTGGCATTTTACTTTCCGGGTTTAAATCCAACTCGGTTGCAGAGCTGCGACAGAAACTATTCGTTGTCTGAGTGGTCAAAGTAACCATTTCTCATGAAAATTTAGTGGCAAAACAAGTATGTGAACTAGGAATTTTGCTTTTTTAGTCATCAGCTCGTTCTTTTTAAGGCGCCCTTTTCTCCAACTCCTGATATTTCAAATGGGACCCAAAGGAAGATCTAGGTTAGTTTTCCGTTATCTGAGAAAAGCCAACGAAAAATCGCCAAAGAAATGTGGCGGTATTCTACATCCATTGGCGATTTTTCGCTTAAAAATCGAAGTAAGAAATTTGGCGGTATTCTACATCATTCGGCGATTTTTGGCTTAAAATGCGAAGTAAGAAATTTGGCGGTATTCTACATCATTCGGCGATTTTTGGCTTAAAATGCGAAGTAAGAAATTTGGCGGTATTCTAACTCTTTCGGCGATTTTTTGATTAAAAATCTAATTCAGAAATTTGGCGGTATTCGACATCATCCGGCGATTTTTCGCTTAAAAATCGAAGTAAGAAATTTGGCGGTATTCTGCATCATTCGGTGACTATCCGCTGGTGCCCAGTTAATGGAAAAGTACCACAACTAGGGACTTTCTATTTTTATACATTTTTTACTAAACAACTTAATTCATCTTTGTAAAAAAAAAAATTTGGGATTACTCTTTTATTCCTTTCCAAATAAAGTGTTCAAAGTTATTATAGTTGTTTATTCACGACGAATATTAAAATTTCTAGATATCAGTCATTAATAGAAACATTTCAATTATTTGATGTAAATCTGAAAAACAAGCTTCGCTCGACAGTTTTTTAAAGTAAAATTTAGTTTGAATATATTGAAATAGAAATCACATCTAGATTACATACGAATAATTAACAATTTTACCTACATAAAGAAATGGTCACTTAAATAAAAATAAACCATGAACGTGCTTAGTTTAACATGTTAAATAAAACAATCTGCTATGTTACAGCTCTCCTTTTACAGTTTGTCTATCATTCCTTAAATTATTTTAAACTTGCATCCAGTTTGATTATATATTGGGATAGTGGGACAACAGTTAAAATCGCCAACATGACAGCAGAAAGAAAAAAAATATCTAGTTGTTATTTATTTTCAAAAAAAATCTATTGATTTGTGTGTGTTTGCAAATTCGTAATTTTTTCTGGATAGGCATTTATAAACTTGAGAAGTACAAATACTACACATAAAAACTTAAGTAAAAAAGAAGTAAAGCAGAAAGCGGCTGTGAAGTCTAATATACGAGCGACAGGGTAATACAACGAAATTCATGTTATTTTGAGCACCATACTGAGCGACAGGGAAACACAGTGACATTCGTGTTGTTTTG
>JAOUZG010041316.1:1310324-1320671 GCA_026289955.1 Argiope argentata | reverse complement strand
AGATGGCTTGACGAGTACAGAGGTGGTTTTGAGGCTTGCACAGAGGTATTTTGACGAGAACAGAGGTGGTTCAAAAACTGGACTGGCTTTCTCAGAGCCTCGTTCTATATCCCATAGAACACGTTGGGACGAATTAGAGTTCAGATTACGTAGCCAGCATAATCGACCATCCTCACTGCAAGTACTCACTTGAGCTCTGAAGGACGCCTGGAAGCCAATTTCTATAGATGCATATCAAAAACTGGGGGAAAGTCTTCCATGACCTGTGCAGGCTGTCATAGATGCAAAAGTATGACTAACATCATGTTTATATGTGCCTCAGTATGCTCCAAGTCCATACCACTGGGTGTCCGGATAGTGTATAAAGGAAATGCTATTTTACTGGCCTTACACTGATGCCTTACACTTGCTCTGTAGATTGCACACATAAATTCCCTAAGATAAAGAATTCGAATGGTATAATAGAAAAATTAAAAAATATATATAAGTATCTGGTGAATTAATTTCAAATCGCAATGTATTTGGAAGTCAAACAATATCATTTCCTGATTCATCGTGTAAATTTTAGAATTTTTTTCCTATGCTTTCAACAAGAAAAAAAATCGAGTGATTAATTTTTTTGGTGACAGAATTAATTTTTTTCGCAATTTTAATCGATGAAAAAAACAATATTAAAATTTATCAAAATTTCCTAAAAAATACAGGAAATAACTACTTGATAATCACATTAAAAATCAAATTTTTAGATTTTCAAATCTTGTAAAAATTCTTTTTTTCTGAGATTTTTAAAATTATAGATTTACAAGAGTACCAACAGAACTGGGGCTATTACATTTAACCCTCTGCAGCCTGAAAAATAATTAGATGCAAAATTATTCACCTAATACAAAGATTTGTTTATTGCTATGAGAAATAAATATATATAATTCTTTTAAGTCGAATTTCGTTGAAAATTTAATCCACATCTCTTAACCATTATGTAGGCATTTTTAACAATTAAATTGGAAAAATAACTAAATAAAACGTCAAAATGATGCACAGTCTTGAATGTCGAGTCACACTCGACGTCGGACTGCAAAGGATTATTCTGTTACTTTTGCATAGCTATTAGCAGATTGGAGATAAAGTTAGTACAATCGCAGAATAGTTATAAAGGTTTCAAACTAAGGTTACAATATTGAAGTATCTATAATAAAATTATTGTAGTTCAGTTTCTTTTTGTTGTTGTTACTTATAGCACTTGCCATGGGCAAGCCCCGCTGAAACATCAGCAGATTTTAAGCCGGAAATATACGTCTCTTGTTTTACAAGTAGCGCCATCTAGGGCCAAGAGTACAACTTGGCTACACACACGTCACAACCCTTTTTAGGGAGCGGACTACATTCATGCAAATTCATTCATTCATCTGAGATCGTAATTTAGACCTGGTACAGGGAACAATCACCCCTGGCCCAGTACCCCCAGTGATATTACTCTCGATATGGAGAACATTGAGATCACGAACAGATTTAACAAGCGCCAATCGCCACACACTCGGGGATTCTTTTGGCCGGTGAGCTTCTGTAACCTAAGGAGTACCGGAAGGAACCTGTAACCTAAGGAGTACCAGTCCAACGCTCTACCAACCCCGCCATCCCGGCCCAGTTTCTTTTTTTTTTTGTACATTTATCTTGTATTCGTTACATAACAGCAACGTTTTAGACCTATCTTCTTATTTCACTTCTCACATCTTATATTCTTTTCAGTATCTCTGGGTTCATATGATTCATCTAGAAGGAAAAAGCCAAATTATAAAAGACTATGAATCCTGTCTTATACGGTGTACGTGAATAACAATCAAAGGCTAAGAAACTTTGGGTTATCGTATCTGCCGTTAATTTCAAGTGAATCCCTGCTCTATCAGAAATTTCAAATAACAACGATTTCTGAACGAAACGGCGAATAAAAGTTAAACCAGAAAAAGATTGGGATGCGAACAATAGAATCAATTCTAAACGCTCTTATTGAGAGCGATTAAATCAGCAAAGGCACGGGAGGAGGACACGAGAGTTTCTGTTGAACCCGATTTCTTTCAAGGCTTGATAAATCTTAAAGGACATTCCGGGAAACGATTTCTGCTCTCTTATCTCTCTTTTTTTTTTCGTTTTATTCTGCTTAGACCTTCCCAGGTTTCTACAAAACTGCCAATGGTTTTTCTTCTCTCATTTCCATAATGCTCATCTTTAATTTTGTTCCAAAGCTATACTTTCTTTTGATTATCTTCAACAATCAGATTATTCGCTATGAATGACAGTTTGTTTTAATTTCAATAAAATCATTTGGGGAATTATGATTTAAGTATTTTTAAGGAGGAAATCAAATAAAATATTTAAGCCATTGCTTTAGTAACCTTACACTTATTATAACCTGATTATTATATTATTATAATCTTATATTTATTATAACTTTTTATATTAATATAACCATATTATTATTATACTTACACTTTGATTATTATTATTACACTTATACTTACCTTGTCATTATTATACTTATATTTACCTTATTGTAGTATACTTACACTTAGATTTTTTTTATTATTATTATTATGTTTTATTTTATTTAAGATAATTTATTGTGTACATGTTTCTTCTTAATCTGGTGACATAATCGAATATTTTGATCTGGTAATTATCAGACCCATTAAAACATTCATTAGAAGCTGAAAAAAAATCCAAGCGCAAGATGATTACAAATTTCCAAGATTACCCGTAATAAGATCCTACCGAGGGGCATCTGAAAATGAGATTATGAGGATGAGAAGCTTTGGGCATTGTGGTTGTTTCTCACCATCCAGGTAGGTGCAGAAATGCTGAAAGTTGCATTCCTCCTACAGTTGACGGGACATGCTTCCCATGGGAATCATTGAGTCCTAATAGCTTTCACAGGAAAATCAACCAGGCCACGGGAAGGGTTATACCGTGACCGGTTAGGGCTCTTAGACTCAATAATAGTTCCTGCCAGAGTTGTTGTCAAAAGCGGCCCGATTTATCAGATTTATCCGTGTGACTTAATGGCAGGTCAGAGACTTTTACGGTCAATTATAATAAGAATATTAAGCTCCAATGTCTTAGTTACGCAATTTTACTAAATTTACATAGAAGCGAAAGCTTGTTGTAATTATATATGCAGCTACAACAAAAAGAAAGTTATTTTAAACGCTTTTTCTTCGCATCTGAAAGTAGAAGCTTCTAATGAACGAAATTTAAATGAAGGAAAAATATTTTTTCCTTTACTAAAAGGAAAAAAATTCCTTCTATTTTAATGTATGAAATTATTTGGCTACACTTAATGTCTCCAAATTTTAATGTTATCATGTGCGAAAGTGATGTTGTTTTGGTTTAAAGAACTGGATAAGGCTGTTTTAAGCCACAAAATGCGTAGACAGAAAATTGATTAATCGCTTTTGAGGTGTCGATTTTTCGCTTTGAGGGTTATTATAGGAAACTTATAAATTTGGCAACTTATCGCCAACCAAATGTTACAATTTGGCGAGAATGCCCACCATTTACCCGATTCTGTTGTCCGAAAGAAACCCTGGAATGAAAATGGAAATGAACGCGAAATAGCGAGGTTTTCATTTTGTTTTCTAAGTACCAACGCATTTGTAGTCTGATAGTCACGTAATTGTTTCAAACACCAGTTTAAACTCGATGATGGCTTAATTTTTTAAGACAAACGACTCAAAAGACTCAAAATGATAATGTTCTCCCATGAAAACATAAAATTTATTATTGCCAGTTTTTTTTTTTTTTTAATTTAGTCTATATTCTACAACTATGCCTACTCGTTTGCAATTATATTATATAAAAGCTACAGCTTGAAAGGGTGAAATGTAATCAAATATTCATAAAATACGCTATTTTATTACATGTACAATAAATCTCCCTTCGTCCATTACTGCAAAATTCAATTAAACAAAAGCATATTCTTAAATTTGAAACATTTCCCCCGAGGCTCAAAAGCAATTGAAATTTCCAAGATAGTTTCTGACAAACATTATTGTGTGTTATTGTAATTTAATAACTTTATTAGCTAATGATTTTGAATTTCTAAACTGAATAATTTACAATACTATACATTGTTAGAGGAAATGGAAAGTAATTTAGTGATAGAAATAACCAGTTCTTCATTCTTTGAGCCAACTTCATTGTATAAATATTTGGAGTAAATATAAGATTCGAATTTCTGAGATTGATAGTAAAAATAACTTCGAATAAAAGCTCTATTTTCCGGGAAATTTAATTTGAGATTTAACAATTATTATTAGTTAAAACACTGACTTATAATTAATTATCGTTTGAGAAATAATAGTATCTTGTAGCTTGTTAAATATACTAAGCAAATTATGAGAAATTTAGATAGTTGCAATGGTTATATTTGAGCTGCACAGAGATCTGTGTTCATTTAATAATCTACTTTTAAAATCAGCTGCTATTTAAAGTTGTCAGGGAAATACAATTAAAAGTTAATTCTATAAACATCGAATGAATCAAATAATTTATGCAAATCAAAAATCCTTATAATTTTGGAATACTCGCTTTCTAACTAATTTCTGAAAAATGAAAGAGAGTTAAATTATTCGATCATGAACTATAAGAGAGTTTCAATAATTCGAATGAAGAGGGTCTATTCCCTATTCTATCAATGAAATATTTCGATAATTGGATAATTTATGGAAAGGCTATTTCTTAGGAAAAGCCTTGTTAGCTCGTAAAGTACTTATTTGATTACTACAAGGGTAATTGTGAGGTACTGATTTAATTATTGCAAGGGAAATATTGCTAATTATTTGTATTCTAACATAGAATTAGTGAAACATAGCTGTTTTAACTTACTAGTAAAACTCGGTTGCATTTAATTTGTAACCAAAGATTCTTCGCTCTATTTACATTTCTTCGGTTTTATTCGAAAAGATTTTTTTGTGGATTTCCTCTTTGAACATAAACAAAGAGCTACTGAAAAAGTGCAAAGAAAACAGAAATTGTCTCGTAGAAATATTTGGCTAGAGATCGAATCCTTGTTTTTGTTTTGTTTTAATTACAAAAAGTACATTCTTGGGTAAGGCCGGGATGGCCTGTTTGGTAGAGCGTTGGACTCGTACTCCTTAGGTCACTGGTTCGAAACTCACCGGCCAAAAGGTTCCCCGAGTGTGTGGCGATTGGCGCTCGTTAAATCTGTTCGTGGTCTCAAAGTTCTCCATATCGAGAGTAATATCACTGTGGGGTACTGGGTCAGAGGTGATCGTTCTCTGTTCCAAGTCTAAATTACGATCTGAAATGAATGAATGAATATGCATGAATGTAGTCCGCCCCCTAAAAAGGGTTGTGACGAGTGTGTAGCTAAGTCGTACTCTTGGCACTAGATGGCGCTACTTGTAAAACAAGAGACGTATATATCCGGCTTAAAATCTGCTGATGTATCAGCGGAGCTTGTCCATTGCAAGTGCCATAAGTAACAACAACAACATTCTTGGGTGTGATTATTCGGCTTTCGTACTATCCGAACCATTTTTATTTTCTCGTAATTAAATGAAGGCAAGGCTTGCATTGGCAATATTGCCAAGACATGGGAAATGGATGTCTGTTAAAATCCTTCTACACATCGTCTGGAAAATACAAGTAGTATAAGGAAAAGAGCAGCGTTCTGCTCTTTGTTCTTTGCTTCGTTAATGCGTAACGGATGTCTACAATACAATGCACTCCCAAGTATCCATTTTGAGATTATTTAGCTTCGATTCTATTGGTACATTTTTCTTTTGTTGCAATTAAATGAGGAAAGCAAGGCTTTCATTGGCAACATTATGAAGATACTGGAAGCGGGTATCTGCTGAAATCCTCCTGCATGTAGTGTGAATAATGAATGTGAATTTTTTTTGTAAATAAATATCATTAAATAGCATGGAATTACCATATTTCATCAATTAACAGTTTCTATTCTTATCAAAATTATTGATGTTCTGGCCATTTAAAAAAATCATCTGGGTCATTTCTGAAAAATCCTACTTTGTACTCCTACAACCTAATGCTGTAATTAATAATGTCCTGATTCAAAAATTTTATATAGTAAAATAATTAATTATAAGTTAATATTTATCATCTTTTCGAAATTATTGAAAAAGCAAGAAGCTGAAAAATCACAATTAAAATATCAATACATTTATATAATTTCTATAATCGTTTGGAACATTTAAAAAATCAAAACAGTACAGAAATTTTGTCCCTATCTTCTTAAGAAGTAATTTGCATCCTATATCTTAGGTCCAGATTTTAGAAGCAGAAAAATATAAAAAATAAGTTTGGGTTAAATTGATAATTTGTGTAATAATTAATATTTTTAAATTAATATTTTAATATAGACTAGCACACTTATATTTCAAAGTTTCTTATTAAAAATTAATATTTATCTTTCCAGTTAAATTATTAAATTAATTAATATTAAAGTATGGAATTTTAATTTTGTTAATGGTTTATACTACTTTTAAGAACCAGGCTTGAAGTAATTTGCATAAGCCTCTTAGGATAGAATACTGAAGAGTAAAATTACGGATTTTAAAAGACTCAAAATTAGCTTCGACATTTCAGGAAAAATATTTTTCGTAACTACCTCTTTCTCAAGAAGAATTTAATCTAAATTTTTTGAAAAATTAAGAGAAGAATTATTAGGAGAGTACTATCTAGTATGTTCTAGTACTAGTATACAGGATAAGAGAAGTAATAAACAGATAAACAAAAAATGGCCCTAAAAGGTCAAATGAATTTTTAAATGAAGTAAAAAACATTAAAATTAAAAGCATTTCTTTATTATAACTAATTTAAAAAACGAAAATGGAAAAATGGAGCACAAAACATTATATAGTTTTCAAATATATCTTTTATTCCCGTAGCTTAGTTTGCACAAAATAAGAAGTGTCTTAGATTATTTAAATATTTAATATTTAGCAATTAGGTTTATTTAAAAATTAACTTTGTTCAGCTTATTTGATATTTTAATAAGGCTTAGCATATAGTTTTTATTTTTGAAATTACTTTTTGTATAGTTTATTTAACCATATGGAACTTGTAATTCAGTAAGTTTGTCTAAGGATATAAATAAATTCAGTTGGTACATATAATATAAGTGATAAGAATGGCATTCTATTTTTGGACAAAATATTAGAAACTGAATGCTAAAATTAAAGTAAGAATATTTTTAATTAATGATGTGGAATTCCAAACGATTTATTTTTGAATGAGCTGAAAAGTAACTCATTTGGGAACATAAATTTCTTTTCTGAAAGTAAACAGGAAAAATATTCAAAACATGATAAAAAATAAATTGCTCAGTTTCTTGTACTCAAACAAATTATATAAATATGTTCTATTAAAAATTATTCATTATTTTTTAACTTTTCCTTAAATGAAAATTATTCCATAAATAAGTTAAATATTACTGTGACTTAATTTTGGAAAGTGTAATTTCCGGCACATGTATGTATTAAATGAAATAAATTTGAATTATGGCATTCTATGAAAAGAAAAGGGAAGAAAACGTTTTATATGATCTTTTTCAATACCACTATTACTAATTCAACAAAACAGCTTTTTTTACTACAAATATAGTTTAATATCTACAAGATATCTACTTTAAATCGTAGTCTAGCAGTTGATTCATTTATCTTTACTAATATATATACATGTGATAACAACTGAGCTAAGTGAAATAAATAATTATATAAATTGAGAAAATTGAGTCAGTAAATACTGATGAATAACGATTTTTAAGTTTTTACATATATCCTCTGCTCTGTGAATTATATTAAACAATATAGACAAATTGATACACTAATATCCGACATAAAAAATGTTGTACTCTAAGTAACTAAATTAATCATTAAATCTGAGTGATTTATGAAAAGTTTAATATCCCTATTGTAAGAAAACAATCGATATTAGAACAATTTATCGACCGTCTCAAAGAAACCAATAATCTCTCAGGATTTCCCAAAAATGATTGGCTTAGATTAAGAATATGTCAATTCTTCTAATATTATAATGTACAAAATTTCATAAATCAATCAGATTTGAACCCAGAAAATATAATCGTTTATTTAATTATTTAAAAAGTGAAGAGTAAGAATATTATGCACCTTGATTCTCTAACAGTCTAAAGGACTGTTTAATATGTATGATATTTTGAAATATATTCATATAACAAAAAAGAAAAGTTGTTACTGACAGCATTTATATCCTATTAAAAATAAGAATAAAAACTGAGTTATTTATTGAACAATGAAATTTTCTTTGAATAATTCTTTGAGATATTATAAATTATTAAAATTATTTTGTAGTTTACATAAGACTTTAATTCCGAACGACTCTGCTTTCAGTTCTCATATTTTTTAAGACATTAAGGAGATATAAACATTTTTTTATTTATTTAAAAGCTGCAGTGTCAAGAATATATTTCATAGTATGAATCTGTAAGACCAAAACTCTATCTTAAAAATTAAAATTTTTATATTTTTATATTTATAAATAAATAAATATATACTATTAATGATAGATTTTATATAATATTAAAAATAAAGGTAAAAACTAAGTTTGACTAATACTTTATGAAAGTGTTATTGAATAATTGTCTTTGAGATATTATAATTAATAAAAATTATTCCGCAGTGAACATAAGACTTCAACGCACTAGAACTCAACTTTCAATTCTCATCTTTTCCCTTCTTTTTTTTCTGAAAAAATTCTTTTATTTAGTTAAAACAGTGCTTATATTAGTTTCAGTTTTATCATTATCACTTCAATTTAATAATGAATTTAACGGGCGCTGATAGAAAATGATATATAGTATGAAGTGTAATGATCAGATCAATGGCTTAAGACCTATATTATTGTTTAAGTGAATTATATGACTATTAAAATTTCAAGCTCAAAAAGCTTATATTTTGCTAAAATCCTATTATGCGACCAAGTTATACAAAATATTAATTGAAACTGTTAGCTGGAATTAATATTGGCAAACGCGGATATGTTTGAATAAATAGAGGAAAATAATTAAATTAAAAAAACACATCTTAATACACTAATAAATGAATGTTACAAAACAGTACTTTATTTTTTTCTTATATTTTCAACTAATTTTCTGAATTTATTTAATTAAAAATTTTACTCATTACTGATCTTTAATTTTTCAGTATTGACGCATAAAAAATAATTTCAAGTCTAAGTACTTACTTGAGCAGACTTTGTTTTAAAAAACTTTTCATTCCTGAAATCGTCTTATTTTTTTTTTGAAAAATAAATAATTAATTAATTATTATCAAATTAATCTTCTCTTCCAATGTATTGACATAAAGAGATAAAAATATTTTAATAACCTTATTCAGACAAATGCTTTCTATTAAACATTTCTTTTTCAAATAAAAAATTTGCATTGTTTTTAAATATCTATTCAAAAGCTTTGTTAAGCTCATTTATTGAATAATCGTTGTTATTACAGAATAAAAAAACAATTAAAATTTCTTTAATAACTTGATTTTAATTATCCGTAATAATTCACACCAATTACGATCTGCTTAATACCAATTTTTCGCCTCTATTTATGATATATGCTATTAAATGCTAGCAGCAAAAAAGTAATGCATCATTAATTTAAAAAAATGGGAAAATTTTAATTAAGACAGCAGTTAAGAAAGATTAAAGGTGTCATTATTTTGTCTGACATTTCGTCGAGGAAAAATTGAAATTTCTAATTTATTTTTGAGCTCCGAGATTATTTTTCGAAAAACACTTAATTACTTTTGGTGATAAATTTCTGTTGTAATAAATGGGGAGCATAATTATTTTTTTCTCTTCGCAACAGGGTTTTTCTGTTCTACATAACTTCTTCCAAGTTTATAAAAGCAATTTTTTAAATTGATTTTTCATTACGTTCTAACTAGAATTCTGAAATTATGGATGTATATAAGTTTCCTTTGGTAGCAGCATATTTTAAAATTTTCAGAAATTAATTATCAGTTGATTTATGAAAGCTTTATTTTTTTATTATTTTATTTATTTTTATTTTTGTTTTTATTATTTTATTTATCATTATTTCATTTATTATTATCTTTATTTTTATTGTTTTATTTATTATTATATTTATTTATTTATTATTTTTTATTATTATCTTTATTTTTTGTCTTATTTATTATTATATTTATTTATTTATTATTTATTATTATTATCTTTTTTATTATTTTATTTATTATTATTATTATTATTATTATTATTATTATTATTATTATTATTATTATTATTATTATTATTATTATTATTATT
>JAOUZG010041316.1:1279446-1310314 GCA_026289955.1 Argiope argentata | reverse complement strand
TTATTATTATTATTATTATTATTATTATTATTATTATTATTATTATTTTTTTATTGTTACTTTTTTATTATTTTACTTATTTTTATTATTATTTTACAATTATTTCTTATTATATTTGTAAATAAAGTTTAAAAAATAATGCATTAACATGTTCGAAACATTCTTTTAATATCGAAAAATTTTTTAAAGCAAAAATAAGAAGAATTAAGCCAAAAATCTCGAAAATTTAGAAGCTGAACATAATACTTAAAAAAATTAAACTAATAATAATATACTTAGAAAATATTACTAAATATATATAAATATTAAATAAAATTCAGTTTAGTTATAAAACCAATACTGCTATACGTTTCTTAACCAGTTAACCACGGAATAAAATTTTCTTACCCTCGTTTCAAAGTGAAGACTTTTTTGCGTTCAAAATATTACAGCAAATTTCCATGACGAAAAATTGCGCCATTCAGAGTTTGATAACGGTTCTTGTATGACGAAATATTCGCAATTTTAGAAGAAGATGAAAAAAAATCTTTCCGCTCTTTATTCACAGTAGTTACTAAAAAAGATTAATGCAGTATTGGTCCAACGTTCACCTGAAATACAACAAAGATAAAAAATAATAATTACCTTCCTGAAAATAATGTCTCAAATAGCTTTACTCTGTTAATTTGGCATGCATTTTTTTAAAAATTACCAATTTAAAAAAATATTTATCCTCTGCATTAGTTTATTAAAATTTTATGATGAAAGTTATTCATTTCTGGCATTTGAACAACAAAGTGGGTCTATTCAGTTATCCACTTCAGAATTATCATTATTTATAAAGATTTCGGCATCTATAAAAGCTTATATTATAGAAAAGCTTTATTATAGAAAAACAAACAGATCCATTCATTTTTCCATTAACAAGAGTTACTGAAAAGTCCAATGTATCATTTGTCGAAAATTCTTCTAAGGCTTGGTTTAGTTATATTAAGGCAACCAGGGACCTTTAAAATGACTTTTTGCAATTTTCATCTTAGCAATGTGAAATTTTGCAGCCATTTAGAGTAATATTGTAGGAGATGACACAAAAAATTTTGCATTATATCAATTGATTTATGAGTTGGGGGGGTTAATATAACATAATATTAGAGATAAATAACGTTAGTGAAAAATGCTCCAGGCTCTCCAAATTTGTTCAAAAGTGCTCCAATTTTTATTATTACTTCCCCTTGCCCTTTTGAAACAAAGTTTGGATTAAAGTTTCAGTAAGAAATATCAAAATTAACTAACATAATAACCTAAAACTACTAATTTTTAAAAATGTTTATGTAATTTTGAGTTATTACATTGGTTAATTTTGATATTTCGAACTCAAACTTCAAGATTAATCCCAACCTTGGTTTCAAAAGGGTTAGAGTAAGCAATAATAAAAATTGGAGCACTTTCGAACAAATTTGGAGCGCCTGGAGCATTTTTCATTAAAGTTATTTATCACTAATTTGGGCCGGGATGGCCTGGTTGTTAGAGCGTTGGACTCGTACTCCTTAGTTTACTGGTTCGAAGCTCGCCGGCCAAAAGAATCCCCGAGTGCATGGCGATTGGCGCTCGTTAAATCTGTTCGTGGTCGCAAAGTCCTCCATATCGAGAGTAATATCACTGGGGGTACTGGGGCAGGGGTGATCGTTCCCTGTTGCAGGTAATTACGATCTGAGATGAATGAATGATTTGCGTGAATGTAGTCCGCCCCCTAAAAAGGGTTGGGACGTGTGTGTAGCTAAGTCGTACTCTTGGCCCTAGATGGCGCTACTTGTAAAACAAGAGACGTATATTTCCGGCTTAAATTCTGCTGATGTATCAGCGGGGCTTGTCTATGGCAAGTGCTATAAGTAACAACAACAACAATCACTAATATAATGTTATATTAACCCCCTCTAACTCCCAAATAATATAATGTAATGCTTTAAAATTTTGTGTATCATCACCTCTAGTATTACTCTTAATGCCTGTAAAATCTCACATTGCTAAGGTGAAAATTGCAAAAAATCATTTTAAAGGTCCCTGGTCGCCTTAATGTCACGTTGTAAAGCAAACTAGTGTTATTTTGGGACGGACCTCGTGAATTTGAATCACGTTCAAGTGACGAGGATGACACCTGAGCTGGCAACTCGTATCCGCACCAGCGGGAGGACGCTTCGCGCAGACGGATTTAATGTGCAACAGTCCCCTTTACACGACAACTATTCGATGGAACCGGGTATCGAACCTGAAACTCTACAGGTCACAAGCCAAGCCCTCACCAAAGTCATCGCTGCCCATATTAGTTCGAAAAGTTGTAAAATGTGATGAAGTTTCCAAATAGTACTTTAATAATCTTACAATATTGTCAGTTACTCCCATGCTTATATGAAAATCATGCTGTAAGAAGATTTTTATAGTAGATGGTCATTATATTTGTGCAATATTACATGAGAATTTTACTAACTTAATGCTGTAGTCGGGTAAGCCAAGGTAGCCTGGTGTTAAGGCCTTGACATAAGAACCGTAAGGTTTTAAGATCGAGACCCGATTCCAAAGAAGAGCCGCCGTGTGCGGAGGCCTGTCACTCGTTAAATCCGTCTGCTCAAAACCTTCTCTCACTGGTGTGGTGTGTAGAAGGGTGTCGTCCTCGTCATCTGACCACGTCTCAAAATTACAATTTACGTCACAGAATAGTCCTGATTTTACAACAAGACGTTAATATAACTAACCGGAGATAAACTAAAGCTGGGGGCGTGGGCTGAAATGCACTGAAAGGTTAGGAAATATTTTACGGATTGTTGTTACTAATGGTACTTGTCATGGACAAGTTCGTTGATGTATCAGCGGATTTGAGCCGAGATAAGCGTCTCTTGTTTGAAGTAGCGTCAACTTGGGTCAAGAGTACGACTTTAGCTACACACTCATCACATTCGCTTGCACAGCCCCTTTTTACGGAGGGGGGGGGCGAATTCACAAGCCTCGCAGATAGAACACCAAAGAACAACCATGCCCGGAATAGGATCAAGGAGGATGCGCTACCTCTGTACCAGGACGCCGACTTCATTTTTTAAGGTAAGGTACGACCGCATTCATTTTTAAGGTATTCAATCTTTTTTAAAACACCACCAATTCATTCAATGTTTTATCAAAACAATGCTTCAGAAAAGATTATAGTAGACAGTTGTTGCTTTTGTAAAATATTAAGTTTGAAATCTTCCGGTTTTTGAAGCCGAGGTTTTATTACCAAGCTTTTACGGTCTGTATTCCTCTGAAATATAACATGCAAATAATTAAATTCCTAAAAGAAAAGTCTCTAATAGCTTTACTCAGTTAATTTGGTGTGCCTTTTTTAAAATGTAACAATTTAGAAAATAGTTATCTGCTTACCTTTAATGAAACAGAAAATTTATGCATGCAGATTTGCGAGAAAGAATTATACCATTTCGAACTTACGTTTTAATATGTCTCCACCTATTTTTATTTTGCTTTTAGCATTTATTTAAATTACCCAAGAACAATGTTTAACTATATTTCTCCAGTAAAACATCTCTTTTCTTATTTCATCATCTCTTTCCCTTTTTTTTCAATTGTTTCATTTTTTCTACCTTCATTTTCTTATACTTAATAGACGCTGCTCTAAATTGTTACTTATACTAATGATCTCCTTCAAAAAGCACTCGAAAAAATTACATGCAGTAATTCTCGCAAAGTAAAACATCTTTGAAGATCATAATACTTCGAATATTCGCCCTAATTCCGAGTCTTTTCGAAGTTTCTTTCTGTTCATTAAAAATTACTCTTTAAGAGACTTGCATCAATTGATTAAATCTTCTTTTCAAAGGCAACGGGTAGAATAAGTTAGTTAATTTTTAATTAAGACGAAAACTAATTTAAAGTGTTTAATGGACGAAATTAAAAATCCGAGAGATAAGGAGAACGGTTCTTTAAGTAATGAACAAATTAATATACTTGGATAAAATTTTCCTCGATTATTTTTCTAAGAATATGATCAACGATCCGAATAAAAAAGATAAGGAAAAAAATAAAATACAGATAAATATAGTGTTTTCTTTTTTTATTTGTTATAAAACAGTAAAAAAGGGATTTCAGTCTTCAAAAAGAAATGGTTTTAATTGCTCTCGTTTTGTTTAAAATTAAGAGCTTTTTAATCTCCATCAATTCTTGTTTCCAGTCTCACAGCATTTCAATTTTTCCACCTCATGTCAATAAAAAAAGTTTTATTTTTTCTGAACATTTATATTTAATTTTATTCTTGTATCTTTTCTGCTATTGAAAATAAAACATAAAATGAAAGATCTCGGATTCTGTTTTTGTCATTTGTTTTGGATTAATATACACTAAAATAATTTTATTGGTTTTATTTGTTTATTTTCTATAATATTTTATTAATTTTTGTTTGGTTTCTGAGTATATGAAGGTGTTTTAACATTTATGTATAGGTTTAAGATGCTCTAATTTTCTATTTCTTCAACAAGATTGGTTTAAAGTGACTCTTTCTAATTAAATATATATACTTGTGCATATTAATACAGAAATTTTTATTATTATACATATTAAGGCATAAATTATTATTATACATATTACTACAGAAATTATTATTACTCTATATACTACTACAGTAATTATTATTATCATTATACATATAACTGTAGGATTTATTATTGTTATTGCACATATTACTATAGAAATTATTATTATTAAACACAGTACTACAGAAATTATTATTAAAAACAGTACTGTAGAAATTATTATTATTATTATACATATTACTTCGGAAATTATTATTATTATACATATTACTACAAAAAAATATTATTATTATATACAATATTACTTCAGAAATTATCTGACATATATGAGGTAATAGAATGCAATAAATTGGAAAGTGAAGAATAGCGATTCATCTCGCAAGAAAAAGCATAGATTTATTTAATGAACATTATTTTTCGAAACATATTATAAGGAAACAGAAAACAGCTATACTGATAAAAGTGAAAGTAGAGATTTCCCTCTGAGATCAACACTCGAAAGTGAAATTACTCTTCATTTCTAAACTTTAACTGCTGTAATACATGGTATTTTCATGAAGAAACAATTAATTCCCGTTTCTAATAGAAATATCACCTTAATACTTGTATTTTCTATAATAGTTACTCTTGTCACTAGAGTTATCACCAAATAATTGAAAAATTTGTCTCCATTAACACAGGTTTGTAACCCTTAGCCTGTCTAAAATTACACATTTATTGCGTTTTCCTACGAATTTCATTCAGCTATTATTTAAACATTGAGCGTAAGCATTGTTACAAATTTGTAATAGTGCGTACCAAGTTTTAAAGTTTCCGAAATCTTGCGCAATTTATAATTTTTTGACAAAAAAATATTTATTTATCATTTTCAAATGATTACCATTTATTGATTAAAGTACGATTCTAAAACTCATTGCGCAAAATAATATCTTTAGCTATGTTTTGGCAAAAAAGTTAGTTTGTCAATATAAGACTCTAAGAGACAGTCTATTCATTCTTAATGTTTCTCATAAAAAACTGGAACGCCTAGAACATTTTTCTTATTTTTTATTATTTAAAAGAAATACTTCCAGAAAAAGGTTTGCTATTGTTGTTGCTCTCGTGTTCCGCTTTCATCGGAAGGAGAGGTGCAGTAGCTTCTGAGGATTTGTCCCCTGAGTACCCGAGGGTAGAAGTCTGACTTCTAGCTAGCACACATCACAAACTCTTTTTATGGGGCGGACCTCCTTCATGCATGCATAATTTAGATCTGGAACAGAGAGCAATCGCCTCTGACCCAGTATCCCCTGTGGTATTGCTCTAGACATGGAGAAATTTGAGACCACGTCAGATTTAACATGTGTCAGCCACCACACATACAGACACGGAAAGTCCTCGGCTGGGGGATTCGAACTCGCAACCCAACGCCCTGCCAGCCAAGCTATCCCCGGACCAACGAGGCTTATTTCAGTTTTTTAAGTAAGAAATTTTTTTAAAGATGTTATTAAATGATATTTTTGAATTTTATACAATATAGAATGAAACACCTTTCATGAAACAAAAGTGTATTAATTAAACCACTGTAGGTAGTGAGCACATAAAACTCTCTTATATCGAACAATAATAAAAGATAATGTAGGTATTTTTCTCCCTTCCTCCACGTAAAACATTGAACTTTGGGTAAAATCCCTAATACTTGATATGGCACTGGGTAACTATAGTTATGGAATTATATATTTGGCATGCATCTAGCATTTTACTCATCACTCGAGGATATATATATTTAACTGCTCCTAAAGGTCGCCAAAATTAGATACCAAATTATAGTTGTGTTCTTAAGACATGCTGAATTTCATCAATTTCAATTATTTTATTTATATTGCTTGCGAAAATGCAGATCGACAAACGATCAACTATTTGACAAATTTGATCCGAGATATTGCTTATACTTCAGATACTAAAGTTGAGTAGCAAATTTTATCTATTCATTTTTTTGGAGTTTTTTATTATTTTGTTTATTTGTAAACAAAAAAACAGACGGACAGATTTTCAACCAATGAACATTTGATGGCAATATACAAATTTGGTAGTAAATTTATATATTAAATTTTAGCTTTTTATTTTCAAAGGAATTTTATGAGATATGACTACAAAAAAAGGGGTTTTTTATTACTCATTGAAGTCTGATACAAAGAAACTCGTTAAAAAAATTTTATGATCATAATATTTTTCCCAAATATTCGTAAACGAGAAAGGGAAAATACTTTTCGGAAATCAGATATTTTTTTATAGAAAAGAAGTTAAAATTATCTGAAATGATACGAACGAATTAAGAAATATTATATTTTCTAAAAAATGTACAGCGTTTTAACCATTAGTTAAAATTTAATTAAATACTAAAATTTAACTGACTAAGATGATATTTTAAGGGGATTTATTTTGTATTGTGAAACCTTACGATTGGTCTTGATTTTTTTAACTGAACAGGTTACTTCAGTAACAGTTCAGGCACAGTTTATTGTATTCAGAAAATACTATATTAAATTTGAATTAATAAATATGTATTAGAATTTTTTTAAAATACTTTCATTAAAAAAGTTTGCAACAATAGGGAATTTTAAAAAAAAGCAGTTATAATGTAAAAATAATTTTACAATTTATAACAAATACTTTATAAATTCAAAAACCAACTCATAGAATAATAATATTCAAATAGTATTCTGAAATACATTTCAGATAATTACATTTAAATAATTGAGTTATTTTAAAGTGAAGTTATTTATAAAAAGTTATATTTTAATTGCATTCCCTTGAAAAATATTTTTCCCAGCATTATTCACTTTAAAACTGAGGAGTTTCTATTTCCAAACGAATAAATAATTTATGAGATATGTGACAAATCTAACCTAGAAATAGAAGTCATTTTAACCCACACTCATTAATACAAGCAAAAGGAAAATTTAATTTCTATTTGCTGCTAAATTATTCTCTACAGTTTTAAATTTTAAATGTAAAATGAAATTTTTTTAAAAAAATGTAAGATATAATTATCTTTATAGCAGAGGAAATATGCGGTATTAAAAAATCTGATGAAATAATAAAAAGTGCATGTGTGTATGTGTGTGTGTGTTTTTAAAAACCTACGTCTACCCACTCATTTCGAGAATTGAGAGTTTTTTAACGATTGAGAATGTAAAAATTAAAGGTTGAAAGACAGAATTTCATAAAAAGAAAAATTTAATATCTATAAGCTGTTAAATTATTCACTACAGTTTTAAGTTTTAAATGAACAAGAAAACTCTTTAAAAAATATTTATAAGATATAATTATCTTTTTAGCTGAGTAAATATGTGCTATTTAAAGATCTGAAAACTAATGAAAAATGTGTGTATGTGTTTTAAACCTACCTCGTCCCACTCATTTAGAGAGTTTAGAGTGTTTTAAAGATTGAGAGTGAAAAAATTAAAGGTTGAAAAACAGAATTGCATTAAAAAAACATGAATAAAACTACAATGCGTACATTCCCATGTTTCAAAATACAAAATATAAAGAAAAGATCAAAATTAACCCTCTGTGGGCCCGTGTAACTTTCAGGTCACATTTTAATTTACCGGCATTTTACAAAATAATTATAGTTTTTTTTTCATGACATGGTGCATAAACCTTAACTCTATGACGTTGCTAACACAACCAATACTAGTATTCACGACCATTGCTAGGCTCATCGACCCGAAATGGCAAAATAATCGCTGCGCAAACTGTTGGCAGTAAAACTATGCGAAACCATTTGATGCAATTGAAATTATTTGTGCTTTTGTCAGTGATTACCAAACTATGTTTATGGATGCATGTACGTTTATGCTTTACACCAAATGCAAATTGTTTTATGGACTTTCACATATGAGCTATTATAGACCGATATTAGATTATAGATCGGAGTGACTTGAAAGTAACATATTGATTATAACGTAATAAAATTGTTTAAACGCAAAAATTCGTTTTCATTTGCATTTATAGGTTTATAATGTCTGATGTTTCATTCCCCAAATTTTTTTTGAGTAAAAACAAAATTTTGGCCCGTAGAGGGCTTAATAACTATAATTTTTTTAAAATAAAATAAATTATTATTGGAGAGATATCGTATTAAAGAAGAAAAAATAACGTATTATAGAAGAAATAGAGTAATATAGGAGAAAAAACATATTATAAGAGAAATAACGTATTATAGGAGAAATAAAGTAACATAGGAGAAAAATAACGTATTATAAGAGAAGTGACGTATTATAGGAGAAAAAATAAAATATTATGATAAATACAAGCACATTTATTAATCATTTTACTAAGGATAAAACTTGTCCTGCACTATATTATTTGAAAGTAATGTTGAAATTTATGTTTAAACATGTATTTAAAATTTTGTTATTATCACAGAGAAAAATCCAAGACAACGAAAAAAATTCGATTAATAAAATTTAATTTTTTTCTAAACGGCGTTATTTTTGTTTTTGGACAACTATATTTTCAAAAGTATTAATCATCAAAAAAAAAAAAAAAACTGAATTTAGAATTTGTTGAATTCTTGTTAGAAAGTCGTATATTTCTCTATTTTGACATAGTTTACAAATGATCGTATTAATACATGGTATATCAACGCAAACGTTAAATTTCTTTCTCAGGAAAATCATAGGTATCTTTTTGAAGGCAGTTATTTTTGTATTTAAAGATAATATGTGTAGTGTAAAAAATGCTCTGTAAAATTGTTTTTTTTGCACCATAAAATTGTTGAATGTACGATGGAAAATCAAAAAGTATTTGCGCCTATTTTTAAAGCCAAAATACGGCAATGAATACAAAGTGATCATATGCATTCCCAGCAGTGAACGTTCCTTGAACCGAACCAGCCGTATCTGCCTTTTGCTCCGATGAGTGACGCTGCTATCAGTCATTTAAGATGGCTTTTGTTCTTCAGACGTCCACAGCTTATGAGCAGCGAAGTGTTATTCGTTTTCTACGGAGCAAGGGACAAACGCTCATAGCAATTCACAGAGAAATAATCCAAGTAAATGCTCAATGGTGGTGTCATGAGTTTCAAAAAAGTCGTGAAAGGTTACATGGGAATGAGCTTTCACAAGGAGAATCTGGAACACCCACCTTACAGTCCAGACCTTGTCCCTAGTGATTTTCACGTTTTCGGCCCAATGAAGACAGGTTCATATGTGATGAAGAAGCCAAGAACGAGGCCCGACAGTGGTTAAACAGGTAGCAGGAAGAATTTTACCACAAGGGGATCTCTAATTTAGTGCTGCGATGGGACAAATGTCTGAACCGGTGTGGTGACTACGTGGAGAAATAATGTAAGGTACGTAATACACTACATATATTTGTAAATATCTGTATGTATCTGTTTTTGGAGAACAAAAAAAGACGCTAAGACTTTTTCACTTGCTTTCTTATGAACTATTACTAATTAAATAGCGAATTATAAATAAGTTGTTTAAGAGCAATGATGTTTCAGCATCATTTAGAAAGTGGATATATTAAAAAAATACTAACTGGTTATAACCAAAAAGAATTTTATATTCAAAGATCCTTTCCAATATGAGACTGAAAAGTCAGGATATAATCACAAAAATTAATTTTCTTAATAATTTAAAGGAAAAAATAAAAAAAAGGGATTTTTACTTTATTTTATTCTATAAATCAAAGTTGCAGTTTTATGAGGAACAATTAGAACACAAAATAATAAAAGTTTAAGCAACTATTTCTCTGAAGATAAAGAAATTGAAGTTAAGAAATTGATAATCTTTACTAGTCAACTATTCACTTTATATTTGGAAAAACAAGAAATATATATTTTTTTACAGTGTAAAAGCTATCAATCGTTATTTAGTTTATACACTGGAACAGAAGCTATATGTCAGTTTAAAGAAAATATTTTACCAGATTTTCTATATGAATAGCATCTGAGATTTGGCAACTAAGCTGCACCATAAATATTAGTTAAGTATAAAATATGACTGCCTAACATTAAGCAAGTCTTTTTTAACCAGAGAAAAATTTTAAACGTAGTTTAAGACAGTTTTTGCAATATTTAATGAATTTTTTCTAAAATATTTATATAAATTGCTAATGAAAATATTTAAAAAGTAATTTAGGCAGTTGATTAATTACTTTAGTTTTATGGCTGAAAAAGTAATAACAAAAAATATATTTTAAAAAACAAATAATTTGTTAATCATGATACGAGATTTAAAATTTTAAAATGATGTTAAAACCCATAGAGTGATTAATTTTAATCTAGTGGATTTTCAAGTTTAAAAAATTCTTCTAAAAAATTCAAATAAGATATTGAAGGAAATTTCTTCTGTATTCTATTTATTTTATTTTATCAGAAATTTTAATATTAGTTTCAAAGTTTGCATCTTTTTCAGAATTTATTTTGATAGCTCAATGGAAATAAGAACGCTAGTCATTATTTTTCCTTAAGCCTCTTATTACCCCCATAATATGTTATTTTTATCAATAGGTTGTATTTAGAATAAAACTAGAATATTTCTTTGGCAATTCGATATTTTCTGAAAGAAACTAGAAAATACTTTTTCACTTTTTAAGCTATTGGGACGCAACACATTTCTTGTTCTTTGAATAGTTAATCGACTGAAGCTGCATTTTTTAATAACGCATTATCAATCGTTATATGAATTGTTAGCATTATATATTAAGGGAACAAAGAAATAATATCATCTAAAAGATGATTAAAAATTTCACTCATAGTATCGTTAAATTATCTGTAAAATAAAGTATGGTTAAAATATCAATACAAAAAGATTGAAATAAAATCTGCTATGTTTATTTCAATGTATCATGTCACAACATAGTTTCTTGAATGATCAATCATTGAAAAGGTTTTACTTAATTAAACAATCTAATCTAAAAAGATTTGTATTAATGTTTGAATAAAACATCTCAATACAAAGTGGTAGATTTAGCAAACGCCTGGATTAATCAAACAATTTGAGCTATTTTTTTAAAAAAGATTTTTATTCAGCTTTTATAAAGAAAGCTTTCATAAAGTTAAAAAAGTTGGAAAAATAATCTCAACAAAAAGGGGCAAATTGGAAATTAAAAGGGTTTTTATTTCGAAATTACTGCCATTTACCAATATTTTTGAGTTTTGTAAGGCTTAATTTTGAGATAATCGAAATTTAAAATTTCAATTCTTTACCCATGCATTTTTGTTGACGCCAAAATTTTATTCCATTGGACCTTCATTGAGGCACCCCGTGCTCGTGCAAGTTAAATTACACATAGACTTTTTCTTGTAGTTGTTTCTTTGAATGAGTCGCTTAAGTATTGCAAACGATCCAAAAAACTTTGTCACGCATTGATTGTTTAAAAAAATATCACATTTCCTATTTATTTCATTTCATATAATCACGTACTCAAAAGGACATTTTTCTAGGTTTTATTGGCTGTAGTCATGAACTTATTTTTTTAAATCAGAGATTTTGTAAATGCAATAGCAACACGTTATTAAAAGCTTACTTTTTGAGATGCTAGTGCCAATAATAAAATTTTTATATTTCGCCCACGTATTTTTGTTGACGCCAAAAATCTCACTCCAAAAACAACAACCTGTTCTGAAATGATAACAAGAGATTTTGATGTTTTAACGATACTATAATAAAAAATAACTGGTATTAAACAAATCTACGACCACAGTTTCTTTGACCATAGTGAAAAGAATAAATGTATTTACTCCGCATGCAATTTTGAGTTTTTTAACTCTAATTAATGAGCCTGTAATAGATGCAATAAAATACCTTGCTTCTGTTGTGAATTTTTTTATAAATCATATAAAACGTATCAGATACCTGTAAACAACAGGTTCCGTCGAGGCGGTATGTGACGCAATTAACTCGTAGCTCATTATCCGGGTATGCTTCTAAAAAAGCTATTTTCTTTCCTTCTCTTGGAAACGCTCTCGCTCAATGACTCAGTGAAACGCGTATTAAAAATAAAATGTTTCGTTTCTTTAGTTAAATTGTAAATAATTTTTTTAAAAAAACGTTGCAATCATTGGTGTCACATCCAAATACACGCAACACTAATTACGAAGCTTCTGAGCGATATTTTTTAAACCTTTAATCAATACTTTTGATTTTTTTTTTACTCCCAGAAGTTAGAAATCATGGTTTTGATGTTGAATATTAATTGACCTTCAAGAATATTATAATTCTAACAATAACCACTAGGAAGAAAACGGTAATATTAAAGAAAAAATGAACCAAATTTACCAGAAATATTGGATTGATCACAAAAAAAATTAGCAAAGTTAATAAGTTGAAAGACAAATTAAGATGGAAAAAATTAAGGTATGAACAATAAAAGCCACCGTAAAAATGAGAAATAACTCGCAGCAATATGAAAAAAGAACCAAAAGTGTTTGAAAAGCTATAGTATCATTGCTATGTCAGCAGGTTTCAAAGTTGGAAAGGACGAAAATACTCCGATATTAAAGAGGCAAACAGTAATGACATTAAAGACAAAAAAAATAAATATTGAAAGTATGACAACGACATCGTAAGTTTGATAAAAAAAACCAAAATGCAATAGAATTTCCCCAATTTGTCTCAGAATTTGCCAAAATAAAAAAAAACTGTAGGTGCTAAAAAGTATAATAATAGCAAATGATTTTTTTTGCATTAATAACGAAATTCTGTAATAATTCCATAATATTAAAAAAAACTAACAGAAACCTATTTAAAATATCAATTTTTTTAAATCAAATCACAATTGCAGAAATTAATTTAAAAAAGCAATGATGATGGCCTTATCCGCTTTACAATAGAATGAGGGGTGTAGTAGCTTCTTAGGGTATAGGCCCATGAGCACCTGAGGGTAGACGCCTGGCTTATAACTTATATAAAGATGACACACATCCATTCGCTTGTATAGCCCCTTTGTACAGGGAAACACATTCATACATCTCACAGATAGAAAACAGAAGAAGAACCATGCCCTGACCGGGACTCGAACCCGGGATGCCTAGATCATGAGGAAGATGCTCTACCTCTGTGGCAGGACAAGAACTAAAAAGCAATAAATTACAAAAATGCAATGTAATAAGATAACATGTTATTATATAAAAGTATATAAAGGTATGCCAGCGTCCTGCCACAGAGGCAGTGCATCTTCCTCATGATCTAGGCATCTCGGGTTCGAGTCCCGGTCAGGGCATGGTTCTTCTTCTGTTTTCTATCTGTGAGATGTACCATCCCCCCTGTAAAAAGGAGCATTACAAGCGAATGTGATGAGTGTGTAGCTAAGTCGTACTCTTGGCTCTGGTTGACGCTACTTCAAAAACAAGAGATCGTTATTCGGCTTAAAATCGTTGACGGGTGTAGCGTCGGCCTTATCAGTCAGATAATATCCTTCGAGCTGAGAGGTCCCTTTTGCTTGATCGGTATATTACTCGGCCCAAACGACACAGGTTCGTACCGCGACCTTCAAAGCTACAACAGGCTTCAGTGTGCTTGTCCAGGGCAAAGGCCATTAGTAACAACAAAAACATATAAACCGATCACTATAAGTTACATAATTGTAACTAAGCATTGCTGAATTCCTCATTAGGGATAGAAAAATATTTATGGCAATTAAAGAAGAAACGATTTATTGTCGAACATTTAATTATCAAAATATAATAAACTACCAAACACAAAATAAATCTTTTGTATATAAAGCAAATATTTCAGAAAATCAATGAATCCAAAATAAAAATAAAAATTACACAAATCAATTTGAAATGAATATATTTTAAAACTAAAATTATTCAGCAAAACGGGCAAGGGAGATTTAATCAGATCTCTGATCAAAACTCACAAACTTTCAAGAATTTCCCTTATCAATTTCTTAGCTCTTTCTGAATCTCTGTAAATGAGTAGTTTATGTTCAAATTATAACAGAATAATGCAAAGTTCATATACTTTTAACGTTAATTCTTTTAGAAATATCTGTATATGTTCATCTGAACTTGCAACATATTTTAGATGCAGTTTTACAAAACTGAATACTCATTAACTTCTACGTTACTTTTACAACATGCATAATGTAATTTCTCTCTTTATTCATTAATGCAGTTCGCAGTTAACCAAGAGTTAACTGAAAAATAATTCAAAATATTTTCTCCGGTGTATGAGAAAGATATGAAATGTATTTCGCAGACGATTTCGCGCTAACATTATTTCAACCTTTTTGGTTTCAATAAGAATAATTTGCATTTACTAAGAATAAATTTAATTTAAGATGAGTAAAGTAAAATTGCAATTCATTCTTTTAAGAAAATTGTATTTTGTGTAAATTCTCCTTTGATTAAAATAAACAGAATTTTTTTGCTATTTCGTTTATTAATATGTGCTTTCTCTTGAGTAAGTTGGAATTGATTTTTATGTGTTTAAGATTTTTGTAAGTTTAAAAATCTGTTGAAGAATCATATTTGTTGCAAGAAATGAAAATATAAACTATAGAATTTCGGAAAGATGTGATATTAAATATTAAAATATCTATCAAATTTATTCAAAAATTAATTTTTTTCCTAGTTAGTTCTAAAAAAATGTTTGAAACATTTTGAAAGAGAAATAAAATAATTAAAAATAGAAAATGCCAGATTTTTCCTCGTGATCTGGGCGTCCCGGGTTCGAGCCTGGTTATTCTTTTGTGTTCTATCTTTGAGGCGTGTGAATGTTCCCCCCTGTAAAAGGGGATTGTGTAAGCGAATGTAATGAGTGTGTGACTAAAGTCGTAATCCTGCCCCTAGGTGGCGCTACTTCAAACAGGAGACGCTTATTTCGGCTTAAACCCACTGATGCATCAGCGGGCTTGTCCATTGTTAGTGGCATTAGTAACAACAAAAATAGAAAATGAAAACTTTTATCAGTTTATAGTTATACACAACCATTCTTTTTGAATTATCGGCGAAAAGTAATTGTCTATAGGCTTTGTAGAGAATAAATAAATCACAAAGTTTTGTCAAAGAATGGCACTGGGCATAATGTACGTAATTCTAATGCAAGAAATAATGTTATGACAAAGGTTTTTAAAATGGCACTATTCAGTCTTAAAAACAAACTTTTTTTTTACTTCGATGGAATCTTTTTCTATTTTTCATCCTCTGATTAATTTTAAATTATTTAAATTTTTTTTTAATTATTCAGTTATCTAAATTAATTTTTTAAAGAATCAAAAATTAATTTTTTTCGAAATTGGTTGTGTTTCTTATAAAGTAAAACTTTAAATTAAAGGAAAATCCTTAAATGTAATGTTAAAATAAATCCTTAAATCAAAGTAAAATCCTTAATGTAAAATGGCAAAGGTCTCAAAATCATAAAATAATGAACAATTTTTGAAAAAACATTTATGAGAAAAAGTCCAAACTTTCGTTTCGGGGAATGAGTGAAAAATCGATTGAAAAATTTGACAACAAAACTGAATTATAACAAAATTTTGGGTAGTGAATTTTCTTTAATTTTACTTACGATACAGGTAAATAAAAATATTTTAAAAATTGCATGAAATAAAAAAGAACTAAATGAAACTTTCGAGTGCCTTTATTTGAATTTCTTTCGATTTACAACCAATTTAACTTGAGTTTCAAAGTGCTTTTTTCCTCTCATTTTCAGGGTTGTCATAGTTTTTTTTTTTTTTTTTCATAAAAAACGTGTCGGTTGTATTGCTACTCGAAAAATGCTTGCTACGAGAAAAAAGGATAAAAAAACTTTATTTGTTAAGGAAAATAAAGCATTTGAAATTTATGTATGCAAATACTCTGTGATTCATTAAAGTAAACTTGCCAAAAAAAGTTGAATTATAAATCTATATATACATTATTTTCTCGTGACTTTGTTGTTCTTAAATTAATTGACGCTTTTTAACATTATTTATAATCTCTTGTAGATTTATTTAAAATTCTAAAATCTGTATTTATTTTAAGTTAATTTCTGACTAGTACATTTCTTGCAGTCCATTAATACTTGTGCCCCAAAATAACCAATAGACAGAAAAAAAAACCGTTCTTATAATTGACACTTTTAGAAAACAATAAAAATTACTCTGAATAATCGCCTATAATAACAAAAAAAGAAAAAAAATTGTAAAAATTCAAAATATTTATATAAAATTATGAAACACGGCTAATTTCTATAAATTAAAAAAAAATTCACGTTCATTGTAATTACAAAATATAAATAAGTACTTGCAAAACAAGCATCTGTATTTATCTGGAACTACCGATTTTTTGTTTAGCACGACTTAACACCTTGTCACTAGTATATATATGATTCCATCATAGATGTCGTAATTCAAATTCTAAACGCTCAATTATAGAAAAATCAATACATAGAAGAAAATTATTGAATCAAATGATTTGGGATTTTTTCGTTAACTGAGAACCAATTAAAAAAATAGCGAAATTTGGCAGAATTTTACATTATTTGGCGATTTTCCGCCTTAAAATTGCTGTAAGAAATTTGGCAGAACTCTTCATAATTTGGCGATTTTTTCGCTTGCGCCCGGCTAACGGAAAAATACTAATGATTTTTATTGTTTATATTTGAAATCAATTCTTTTTTTTATAAATGGTTATCATAATTTGCAAAATTAATTGTGTAATCCTTCCGAGTTTATAAACAAAACAAAAAATAATAAGCAGGATGCTTAAGTAACCTGAACATAGTATATATGTTATTTTATTAAGTTTTAACAAACATTTCATGCTTAATTAATTTCAAAACTCATTGTCAATTAATTTCTTATTAATGCAGTAAAAAATGCAGATCTATATAACAGCGCAAAACGATTTTTCCACAGAAAAACAAAAAAATTGTGATGTTGAGATTTTTTTTAAATATAATTATAATTTTCAATTAATTCTGCTTTTTCGCAATTAAATTCCCTTTCTTAAAATGTACTAGAATTTTAAAAAATGAAAGAAATGTATTTTTATTGTAATAAATATTTTTTGCGAATTTCTTCCTTTGCAATCAGAAACATTATATTGTTTTTTTAAAAAAACTATTCAAAACGCTCATTAAGTCAATTTATTGTTTTAAAGTTTACTCTTATCAAAATATCAAAGAAATCATTTAAATTTCTTTAATTGCCTGCTTCTAATTATCTCGAACATACGAAACTAATTACAAATTGTGAGTTGATGTCTTTTTCTAACTTATTAATGGAAAATACAATAAAAGTTAACAGTAAAGAAATGATGCACCATTAAGCAAAGTAACGGAGAAAAAATTATTTTACACTTTAATGAACATTTAAAGAAGATTGAAGAAGTTATTACTGTGTCTGTATAATGTGTCAAAGAATAATCGATATTTCTAGTTAGTTTTTCAGTGCCGAGAATATTTTTCGCAAAGCATTTAGTTATTTTTGGTGATAAAGTCTAGCTGTAATAATGGACTATAATAATTATTTCCTCTTTTCATACAGAAGTTCGATAGATTTTTATAAACTTCTGTGGATCAACACCCAGAAAGGGAAAATCAGTTAGGGAAATACTTATTTGGAAGAAAGGTATACGATAAATAATAATAATAACTTACAAAATTTTCGAAATAAACAAACAAAGTTTATAGAGATTAAAAAAACAAACTTTATAGAGATAAATGATTTTAAACCTTATATTGCAAAAACGACCTTCATAAAACCAAAGAAAAAACATGTAAGTAATAGCAAAGTGACTATGTTAAATTTATTAAAACAAGTTTCAGCTTCCCTAGAATCGAAATAAGAAAGTTCCAAAAATAATTCAAAAAACATTTGAGATCGACCAAAATCTCTCATTAGAAAAATTTATTCCATACAAAAACAAAAGAACCAACAATTTAGGAATATTGTTACTTTTTTAGCAAAGCATCTTAAGACTTAATGAACTTTTGCTTGAGGACATCACAAACAAATTTAAGCAGTGAATCACAGCGAGCTCAATAATACAGCGTTAACAGCAAACGTAAACACAACTCACCAATAACAAGCGAGAAAATCCGCTCATCCAGCGAGTCACTACTCTTTCCAAAGGAACCCTCAAACTGAGGCAACATGTCCCTTATATAGCCGAGCTAAAGAGAGACCAGAAGCAACGCGGAGCATCATGAGCGATCTGGGGGCTACCAGACTATTCTTTTCGCCAAATCAACTCGACTTGCGCCAAGTTCTTCGTCAACCGTCGTCAACTCTCTCGCCTATGTTAAATTTTCGCGGTGCTCATCCGCTTGTAATTTTATTCTAGAAGGCCACCGTCTACTACAATACAAAATTGTATTCGATCTTGTGGATTGACCTGCACATCTCTAATCATATACGTCACATTCCCGTTAGTCAGATATTTTTTTTAAATTATTATTACTATTCTTTTAATTTCTAAATGGCTTTAATTCTGCTTCGAGATTGGTTTTCTCGGAATCTATATATAATATTATTATCTATCTATCTATCTATCTATCTATCTATCTATCTATCTATCTATCTATATATATATATATATATATATATATATATATATATATATATATATATATATATATATATATATATATATGAATCCGTACGATCTTTTTATATATATCATCAATAATCAATGATTTTTTGCCGTCCTCCTCTTTCTACATAAATATCAGAGTCTCTGTTATAGAATATGTAGAATATAATAGTGATTATAGACTTAAACCACTATTTTATTTCCATAAAACAGTTTGGCGTGAATATTAAAAACACTTTATAGAGTATATTGCCTATGCGGAAAAATCACGCCAGCCGTGTCCCTAGTTGCAATGATGGCGTCGATTCCCCCGAAAAAAATTATTTGAATTCTTACAATGTCTAAATTTGTCATCAATAATATAACCGTCTCCGTCCGGCGTTTCCAATTTATATCACAAAATAAAATCTGAAACAACATCCAGCGTGAATGACTGAACCGATTTTGCACATTTTTTTCACCGGTTAATTGAGATATTTTATGTAGCCAACTATACATAAATTTCTATAATTATTTCACAAATATAAATTAAAGATACTTTTCATTTAGCCGGGTGCCAGCAAAAAATTGCCGAATAATGTAGAATTTCGCCAATTTTCTTGGGCAATTTTTCGCTAGCTCCTGGCTAACAGAAAAGTACCAAATTTAAATAATTGGTAACCTTTTGAATTATTTTCTAACAACCCTAAAAACGAAAAATTGAGCTTCGAAAGCGATAAATCACCTATTTGTGGTCTACGCTTTTTGAAGCTTCAAAAACCTCAAACCAAAACATCATCATATTCTTAGATGATAATGGTTGTTTCCGTTGGTGAGATAAAAGTAAATTCATCAAATTTATTGACATTACTAAACTTATCTTGTTATTTTAAACCAATGTTAATTTTTATGGTGGAAGAATAGTTGGTCTCAAAAGTCAGTTGGTAATTTTCAAAAAAAAAATGTTTAAAAAAGAGAAATTATATCGGTGCTGATGCTTCATAAAATTTAAAAAGTTGTCTCAACTCCTAGGGCAAAAATTTTTCATAACAGATAACGTTTTTTTAAAATGTTTTAATGTGTAATTAGTACGTTCCTCATTCAAAATTCGAAAGAACATCACTTCTTCAAGTCAAAAGTAACCTTCTATCAAACTGTGCTTTATCATTACTTTTCTGGTGATCAATTTATAAAGTTAAAATTAGCTTAGTGATCTCGTTAAAGCAATCTACTGTCACGTCTTTGCTTATTTGAATTAAACAACTCATTGTCAGGACAACTGACAATTTTGTAATGTAATTCCAAGTTAAGACTATCCAGCAATTTTTTATAAAATGGCAAATTTATATTTATTTCCATATTGTCTCAATTATCAGAAAATGGATAGACCTACATTGTTAGTTTTGCCCTTTATCTACTGAATTATGTTGCCATCAATTTTCCAACTTATTTTTGCACCAGTAGTTAAGTTTCCTTGCAGAATAATCCCAGAGAACCCAAGAGAAAAATTTGAATTAATAGAAATATCTTAATTAATTTAATTATTAATTAAATATTTTTTATTCATGCTTATATTTTTAGAATACTATCGGTAAAAATAGTCATATTACGAAAATATAATCCAGATTTAAATGGTACTTATAAGTACCGTCAGTAGATAAAGGGTTAAACAAACACTCATATTTATTAGAAAAAAGCAACTCACAACAACACAAGACTTATTAACTTAAATTTATTAAACTCATCTTTTATACACACATAGAATGTTCGAGAACAATCCAGTTTGGACATTTAAAAAGGATTTAGAAACGTCCAGAACTATTTACTTAGAAAATAAAGTTTATAGTCGTAAAAAAAATCGATAATTTTTGTTAATAAATTGCTCATTTTATTTTTGGGAATAAAAAAATCACTCTTTCCTTAGAGCGTAAAAACCCTTAATCGTTGCTTGAATTTATGCGCTCATACAAAAGTTATATGCCAGTTTATGTAATGATAAAAAATCTACCAAATTTTTTATATGAATAACATCTGTGATTTTGTTATTAAGCTTAACCATAATAGTTAAGTATAAAATATGACTAACTAATATTAAGTCAGTTTTTTTAACAGAAAAGAGTTTTAAAAGTAGTTTCAGACATTTTCAGCAAGATTTGATGACATTTCCATAAAAAAATTTTTATAAAATGCTAATGAGATTGCTTCAAAAATAATTTAGGCAGTTGATTAATCACGATTTTTATGGCTGAAACAGTGATAATAAAACTGTAAATAAAGCAAATAACTTATTAATCATGATACGAAATTTAAAATTTTATTTATGTTAATGCCTGAAGAATCATCAATTTTTCTATTGGTGACTTTTAGGTTTTAAAATTTCTTCTATGAAATGTATGATTAGTGATTGATGACAACTTTTGTTGAATTCAATTAAATGTATTTCAACATCAGACATTTTAATATCATTCTTTAAATGTGCATATCAATCAGAATTTATTACGGTATTTTGGTCAAAATCAGAAAGTTTGTCATTCTTTCTCTTTAAACATCATAATATTTGCATTAAATAAGATTTTAAATTTTAGGTTATATATAGAATAAAACTCGAAAATTACTTTAAGCCCTATATCTTTTGAAACAAACTTGAAAAGGCTTTAGAACTTTATAAGCTGTTGAAAATACACATGAGGTCTTTCAAATAGTGTTTTTACTTATGGCACTTGTCTATGGAAAGCCCCCTGCTGATACAGCAGCAGATTTAAGTCGAAAGGAGCGTCTCTTGTCTTTGAAGTAGCGCCAAATAGGGCCAAGAGTACGACTTAGCTACACACTCACCACATTTGCTTGCACAGCCCCTTTTTACAGGGGGGGCACATTCACACATTTCACAGATAGCACACAGAAGAACAACCATTCTCGAACCCGGAACTCCCAGAACACGAGGAAGACGCGTTACCTCTGTACCAGAAAGCCGGCATTCTTTCAACTAGTAGGCATTACAGTTGAATATGCACTTTCTTATTAACAATGTAAATAGTTAAATGATATAATAAAACCATCGTTAGGAAATAATATTATTATACATGAAGGTAACAAGGAAATAAAACTGTCGGCGTCCTGGCTTAGAAATAGTACGTTTTCCCATTGTTCTGGGTTCGAGTCTCCGTTCGGGAATGGTTGTTCTTCTGTGTTCTCTCTGTAAGGATTATGAATGTGCCCCCCCCCTTGTAAGAAAGGTCCTTTCAAGCAAATGTGATAAGTGAGTAGCAAAAAGCGTACTCGTAGCTCTAGATGGTGCTATTACAAACAAGAGACGCTGATTAGGCTTAAATCGATTACTTCCTCGGGAAGCTTGTCCATGGCAAGTTCCATAAGAAATAACAACAACAACAGGAAATAAATCTATCTAAATAGTGATTAAAGACCGCATTGATTAGCTAAATTAGGCAACTGGAGTCTTGATATTTTAACGAAACTAAAATTATTCCAAACAATTTGTAAGCACTCAACTAATCTGTCGCGACAACTGTCGAGGCAGATTAGTTGAGAAATTTCTGTATGATCCTTAGAGAAAGAAATTATTGTATGTCTTTGCATGCAAATTTGATTGTTGTTCAGCCATTGTTAATTAAGAATCGTATTATTAAAACAATAATATTCCTTAAATACGAAAGAAGAATTTTTTACATTTGTTGCATTATTTTAATTTTTTACCTTTTACAAGAAAAGGTTCTACACTCTTTTTAGAACATTAATTGATTTTCAAGAAGATTAGTATACCATGATTCAGCAGAAACAAAATTGTGATATTAATGGCAATTGGTTGAACTGTAGAGAGCATCACCCCCTTGGCGCACTTTTCAAAATCGCCAACTCCCCGCGCTTTTGCGTCTTATCTCCCAGAGGAAGATATCCTCCAACGACAACAACCGATTGCCATATTTGGCGCTAAATATTATTGGCGAAAAGGGGGTGATGCTCTCTCCTGTCGCACCGGCAATTTGATAAAAATTTGCTTGAAATATATCTTTGATCACAAAAAAAATCAAGAAATTTATTATGTTGATAAAATAACAAAAACGAAGAAAATTACGACATGGAAAAGGATTATAGGCTTAAAAATGATTAATAATTATTGCTAATATGAAAAAAATCTTAAAAATATTTCAAGATTATTACAATAATATGACAAAAATAACCTTCTTTGTTCACAAAAGAAGAATTTTGTTACATTTAAAGCATTCATTTAATTTTTAATACAGTAAAGAAGGCGTAAAACTTATCTCCCCTTTAAGAGACACATGTTCGAACATCGTAACTTCTGGTCAGTGTTGAGAGGATTCTTTCCGTTGTTGCTCATTGTGTTTCTCTCGCTTTGATGTTAGGGGAGAGTGGGGCACCTTGGGACATTTATTAGAAATTGATTTTTAGAAATTTTTCTAGTTATTAATTTTTTACCAAAACCAATTTAAAATTTAGTTTTGATATTTTTCTTTCAAATTGAATTAAATCCAATGAAATATTTCAACAATCTAATTTTTAGTATATAAATATAAAAACATTTACAATGTCCCAAAGTGCCCCACCCAGTGGGGCACGTTGGGACACTAGCAATAAAGAGCAACTTATACAAAATACTATGCCAAGATTATTTTTATTTTTACACTTGTAGTCTAAAAAGCGACAATTAGCATTATACTAAGAAATTGTAAATTAAGAAATATTATATTTTACATTGCAAAATTGTTCTTGTTTAAATTCTAACATTACACATCTGTGTGCTACTATCTTTTTTGGGCAATCTAACTTTAAAAGAATGTCTTTGCAATCTATAAAAGATTTGTCCTCTTTCTCAGGATAGTAAAATAAGAAACTCAATTCATGCCTTCTCAAAAAAGACAGTTCATATTCATCGATTTCCTTTTTCTCAATATGCCCTACAAATGCAACAGTGGAACGTTTGCCAGAAAACTTTACCAATGCATAATCTCCTACATTAAGTTGATACTTCGACTCAGCAATACTTTTCTCTTGATCGCATTCATCCTGTATGTCATAATCCATATCAAATTCTTCACTGTCATCACACAAATCGCTTAGCTGAGGTTTTTTCCCAGACGGCATTTGTACTAATTGTGCTAGTTGAGTTTCTTCGTCTTCACTACTTGATGAAAATTCTAGCTTTCTATGGGGCTTTCTGTTCCTTCTAATTTTAGGTTTTATTTCCTTAATTTTCTTTACTTGTTTATTTTGTAATTTTTTTAAAAATATTCTTTTTTTCTGGTGTGTCAGTGAAAATAGTAGACTTTCCAAGCTTTCGTCCTCTATTGCTTTCCTTCCTCGGATCAGCTTTTGGAAATGGTCTGATTTCTTCGAGTGTTTTTGGTGACTCTGCTTCTTTGCTGATTGCTAGAGTGTAAGAAGTTGAAGGCTTGTCCAAGTTACTAGGAACATGTATAGGATCCGGCCTATCTGTAACAAACGATGATAAGAACTCATCATCACCAAATATATCGCAATTATAAGGCCAAATTCCAGTTGCACGGAAACCTGATACAATGTTACTAGGTGTAAATGAAATTGGAAAAGCTTTACCCACACATTCAGCAATATCATAAATTGTAAGCGGACGGCCAGCTTGTGATAACATCCATTGGTTGCATGCAGAATTATAGCATGCCTTGAAGGAACCAAATACTGTACGATCCAGTGGTTGTAGCTTGTGAGATGTGTGCGGTGGAATGGTTAGAATTATGATGTTATGATCTTTACAATAGTTAATCGTTTCAATTGTAATGCGACTTTCATGGTTATCCATTATTAAAACAATGGGTGCTTGAGAGGAAGGTTTTACATGATTTACAAAATGCTTAAGATATTTCACAAACATGTCCGGATTTGACCAGCCGCTCGGATTAGCAGAACCAATTGTTCCTGGTATTGCACCTTTAAGCATGTGCTCCTTAAAGTATATTCTTGGAAATATCAGCAAGGGAGGTACACTATTGCCTATTGCATTAATAGCAACTATCATAGTCACAAATTTACCACGTTCTCCAGAAGTTACTTGTCCGACTTGTTTAATTCCTTTACCTGCAACTATTTTTGGAGGAATGTGAACAGTTGTTATGCCTGACTCATCTAAATTATAGATTTGTTCAGGAGAAAAAGCATATCTTTGCAGTATTCTTTCGTAATTGTTAAAGATTAAGTTAACATTTACTTTGTTAAAACTACTGGCACGAGAAAGGCTAGTACTTTCTGGTTTCCGAAGACTCAACTTCTTTGAATGTCTCTTCATAAAACCTAAATACCAGTCTTTTCCTGTCTTTTGTTCTATATTTCAATTTGGTGGCACATTTTTTTTCTAAGCCCACGACATACTGAAAAGCTAGTGCTCTAACTTCATTTACAGTTAAACCACAATGATGCTTTGATGCTTTTAAAAGGTATTCCAACAGTATTAATTCTTCAGACTCAGAAAAAACCAAGCGACTTTTTATATTATTTTCATAATGGAATTCCTTATCTGGGTCCACATTCTTTTTAAATTTACTTATATGACGGCTAAGTGTACTTTTACTCAAATTATATGCTGAAGCAGCGTTTTTAATTGACATTTCATTATTTAAGACCTTTTGGGCAGCTGTTTCTAGCATACAAGCATCAACAACAGGGAACTTCCTATCTTTATTTCTAGATATTACCATTTTTAGCTTTTAATATTTTACCTAAAATAACAAAAAAATTGTAAATACAAATGTGCATTTCTGTCACATTAAAAAAATCTATACTTAAAAAATATTTTTTTGCATTATATAGTGGTGGGGGCACCTTGGGACACTGTCCCAAGCTGCCCCACTTAAACCCTTTTCATGTAAAAACTTTCAAAAAGTTAGACTTAGTGAGATAAAACATTTTTATATTTTAAAATTATTGTGAATATATATGCTATCAATTCCATGCAATTTTATTAACATTCTGTCATCTCTTGCCCCCCCAAAGGCTTATGAAACAAGATGTTAATGTAATTCTGCACAATTGAAAACAAAGAAAATTAGATTAATTTTTAACTGCACATGTCAGAGATTCCAAAACACCCTGAAGAGTAGTTTATACTGCCATCTATGATGTCCTAAAAGAACTATTTTCTAGTTGCAAAAACAAAGATGAAATTTAAGATGTCCCAAGGTGCCCCACCCTCCCCTTCCCTTTGGACTTGAATGGAGTCAGATAAAGGAGCACAAATGCGTTTGCGGCCCTTTGAAGAAGGAAAACGTGTCAATACACCAGCTAATTCTTCTATGGACCACCCAAACTGGAATAAAGTTCCGATAATGTACAACATATGCGTTTACGGCCCTTTGAAGAAAGAAATACTGAAACCTCCATATGTGAATTTTTCTCTATTGTTATTGGTCTGCTAAGAACGTGGAGGAGTAGAAAATATTCCCATGGTTAACTGATGACCATTGGAAATATATCTGAAGAATTATTGGATGATCGACATCTTCAACGCGTCAATGCGAACCTGAGAGGCGGAGTTTGGCCGGGGTTAAAATGGAAGGTTTTGAAAGGAAGGGAAGACGAGACCAGTGGATCTCTTGAACTATTGCAGTAGCCAGATAAGCTAACAGACTGTTAGTTTCCCTTGTGATAGTCGTGGAACTATTATCCCAGATGCGAATATTTCCCAGCATATTAACCTAGAGGACGTGTTGTTGTTTTTTTATTGTATAAAAATGTAAATAAAACATTTGTGTTTAAACGCTACCCGTTTATTTGATCGACCAGGATCAAGTCATTACATGACCATCAGTAGTGATATTTACGACAATGTTAATAAAAAATAACAACAGATATTATAAGTATATCAACTACTTCCCAATATTATCAAAATCTTTATCAAAATATACGATAAAAAATGCAATATTGTGTATATATTGTGTATTAATGCAATATAATATTGTGTATAAATGCAATATTGTTTCTTTGTGTATTAAAATGAATATTTCTGAAAATTATATAGTCCAAAGTAAAAATTAAGAAATAATTACAAAAATAAAGTTTATATAAATTTATTTTTCAATTAAAAATATACTACCAAACCAGATCAGATCTCTCATTTTTTTATCTATCTTTTTCAGCAAGTCTCTGAAATATTATTTTTACCCAGAATTTCACATAATTTCCCAGCTATTTCTGTATTTATATAAATGATTAATGGTTAAATTATAACAACGAACATATACATAATACAATAAATGGAATTTTATATATTGTAAATGTCCATTTTAACTTGCACCGTATATTTATTACTGTTTAAAGAACTGAATACGATATACTCAGCTCTGAAAACTGTAATTAACTGTAACTAAAATTAACGCAATAAATTCTACGTTAATTTTACATAAAATTACGTATAATGATTTTATATATTTCTCCCTTAATGTAGTTTGCAGTTAAACTAAAGTTAATTGGAAAATAATTTGAAACATTTCTCTGTAGTATAAGAAAGAAAGAAATACCTTTCGCAGACGATTTCTCATAAACATTATTTTAGAGTTTTTGCTTTCAGTAACAACAATCTGCCTTAACTACGAGAAAATTTAAATAAATTTGAATAATGTAAGAATACGATGCATTATTTTAACCCTCTAAGGGTTATGCACGTATTTCTACGTAGCCGCAAGACGTCATGGCAAGGGCGCTGCACGTATTTTACCGTAGGCTAAAAGTCGACACTCTTTCGCTGTAACGTAGGGGGTTGTCGGTTCTCCTAAAATAACGTAGGGGGTTGTCGGTTCTCCTAGCGTTGCCGACGCATTTTAACGTTTTTCTTTCCCCCAACAAGTTTGGACATCTTTATGGATCGGAAGGGAGTCAGCACAATGGATGTTTTACGACCATTCAAGGATGCCAAAGGAACTGAGGGCTCGAAGAGCCCTTAAGGGCAAAAGGGCGTTTTGAATGGTCACGGAGTAAGAGAGGAACAAGATATCAATGAATAAAAGAGGAACAAAAAAGTTTCTCAAATTGTGTGTCCCATAAGCGTCTGTGTGTACTTAGATTTAATTTGTATTTAGTTTCAATAGTATTTCTTGGATAAAGCTTATTTGAACAAAATTTTGTTTTAAAGTTCCATTGAATTTTTATTCAGAATGCGGTTTTATGCTCTCTTGTGATTAAACATCGCACTGAAGCATTAGAAACTCAGAAGGAATATATTTGAAAAATTGCTATCAATATATAATTAATAAATTAAATATATTTCGCATTTACAATTAAACTATTTTTTAAATGAAAATTTATGTTTTTTACTCTAATCTCTACCTCCAATTATTTTTCTTCGCTCAACGTAAACAGATGCGATTGAATTTTGTGTTTTAAAGTAGCCTAAATTTTGAAGAATATAATAAAGTATACTGTTTTATTGTTTCTCTTTTCAGATTTATATTGTGTAATAGCATGAAATTATGTGTTCGATTTTTTATTATGCAACTACTTTTTAAAGTTGTATACTGAACGGAATGAAATAATCTCTTTCAAATTCATAAAAGAAACAATAAAAACATTTTTTAATTATTTATATCTGGGAAGTTTAGTTATTAATGCTTAGATATTTACTAATATTATTAACAATTAATATTTAACTTTTAATACTTCGTTATTAGTATTTATACCTTGATGTAGATAAAAGAAATAGCAAAATAAATTAAATTAAATGTTTGAAAAATTTTAACTGAATCCATTTTAAAAGTTTTGACTCTGTAAACTATCTTAACAATTTTTTTAATAGTTTATCAAAGAAGATACTTTTCTTAGATAAAACGGTAGATATATAAAATTTTTAAAAAAACTCAAAAATTCTGCATTTATTTTACAGTTTTTAATTAATTTTTTCTTTGTTATGCTAAAGAGACTTCTTCATTAGAGGCTAAAATCTGAATGGATAAATAACATAGCTTTTGAAAAATCTTGTGCAAAATGCAGCACGACTTTTAATGACATGATTTTAAGAACCTACTAATGGAAAATAATGCAAATAAAGGCTTCAATGCTGCGTGAACAATAAACTATTTATGAATATGGAAAAGTTTTAGAGTTCATAGCTATGGCTTGAAATCATAAACTGTTATTTACTAAGATCAAATAAATGAATTTGCATTACTTTACTCAAATTTTGGCAGGTGTTTCTTATGGAAGAAAACTTCATAAACTTTACACTTTGGTGTGGAACGATATTAAAAGTTGTCGGACCCAAACTTGAAAGTAATTTTTATCAAGATTTTATTTTTATTATTATTATTATTAAAAGTAATCTAAGGATTTACAATCATGATAAAGATCAATGGTAGTATTAATCTTCATATTTTCTCATACGCTTATGCAGTGTAGCGCTATCAGTATTTTTTAGTATATTTGAATAGAAACAATTATGAATTTTGAATCTTTTATATTGGAGTGAAAATTCTATATTTTGCAGTAAAGATGTCAAAGCAACGTACCAAACTTCATTTATCTATTTTTTTTTTTTTTTTGTATTTTAAAATAATTGCTCAAACACTCACGGAAAGACTGACTCATGGATAATCAATATTTTGACACATTATATTTAAAAAATTTAATACAAATCTACATTTTGATAATTTTGTACGACACGTATAATATATCAAGGTGTTTCTGTTTTGAAATATCATGTATACGCAAACACGACTTTTACATACAGATTCAGGCATACAGATTTCCTATCAACTAGTTTCATCTAATATTTGACACAAGATTACATCTAACTTATTTACAATTAATTTAAGAAAATTGTAATATTTTTACTTACGAGAAAGGAAAAAATTAAAAATTTCACAAATTATTTGACTGAAATGATTTCTAGTGAATGCTCTGCCTTTTTAATTCCGGCTATTGAATTCAGAAAAGCTTAAAAATTGGATTCAAAAAGATTCAGGAAGTGTTTAAAAAAGGGATTAAGCCATATCCAATAAGCTACATTGAACTGAAATTTGAGAAACAAATGTTTATTTTTAAGTCAATTATATAAATAATCACTTGTTTAGAAAACTTTCCAAATATTTTTCAGTTTTTTAGAAACGTTATATATGGAAAGTTTATTTTTATTAAACTTTCCATATATAACGTTTCTAAAAAACTGAATTTGTTAATGTACGTTATCATGTTTAATATAAAATAGTTATACATTTTCAGTTCTTATCCTGCTTTCTAATGTTATTTTAAAAGTTAGTCATTTAGTCTCCATGCATGTTTCTTAAGTCCATTGTTTAATTTGGTACTAAGATGAATCAATCAAGTTAAATTTTTTCTTCCTTTGTCTCTTGGAGATCTATTTGATAAACTATGAAAATTAAGTATCAAGTGTTGTGGATGGGTACGATTTGCTTTCTTTCAGCATTTTATTTATTTCAATTCCTGCTGTTAGCTCACTCTCCCCCTAAATATATCTTTTTCAAATTTTCCATCGTTAATAAAATACTTTTTATTCATCCTATCAAGTACAAGTAACTTTTTTAAAAACTTGTAGTGGATGACATTTGATGTCAATACAGTTTTTTTTCAAATATTAATTAATTTTTTATTAATTAATTAAAAACCAAATTTCTCGTCAAAAATTAGACTACATTTCTCCATCGCTAAATAAGTAACGAATTCAGTTTGTTTTCCCCCCACGCCAATGAGATTAGGTTTAACATGTTTTCAGCAGATTATCTTAAACGATTGTGTTTATTTTCGTAATGTTTGATGCAGTTAAAATAAACATTGTAAATTAATCAGTTTTTTCGACTCA
>JAOUZG010041316.1:1235339-1257005 GCA_026289955.1 Argiope argentata | reverse complement strand
CCCTCATTAATGCGCAGTTTTATTATTTAGGCTTAATTTATCCTACTTTCTATTGAAAATCATGCTCATTTTTTATTTCAAATAAAGATCTTCAAACCACAATTATGAATTAAACGTTATTAAGTCAAAATACAATTTTATAAAGTTATCAGTCAAAAGCATTAATATTAAAATCCTAAGTGCAGAAATCTTCATTTTCCAAAACAAATAAGTTTTATCATTGACCACTACCTTAAACAAATACAGTTTAGCTTTAAAGTTAAAATAAAGAGGAAAAATTATTCATGGTAAAGCTCATTATAAATGTTAGAAATAAGACAAAAATGTTTTTATATTGTTTTGAAAAAGAAAATGTTACTTCCCCAACGTATTACATTATTTCACTTTCAAACTTAGTACATAATAGTAGTATGTATTGCTTAAAAATATCCGTACGTGCTCCTTTGAAAATTACAAGGCGTGTTTATCGCAAGATAAAAGAACATAATAGCCACGAACACAAAGAAAATGCTGAACATTAAACATTTTTTTACAGTTCGCACAATGTATTTTCTCCTTTTTCTTCAATAATGGAAGTTGCAGTTAAACTAAAGTTTCCTGAAAAATACAAAATGTTTCCTTAGAACTACGGGATGGAAATGAAATGGAACTTGCAGACGATATCTCAAGAACATTACTTCAAAATATCCTGCGCTCTGTCTAGTAAATAGAATGCAATATTTTTAAAGTCAAAGGATATACGCATAAAATTAAAAGAAATTTATTTTAAAATCGTTAATTATTGTATTAATAAATTCCTATAATTAATTAAGATTAAACATTTTTGGCATGTTATTGTTGGACATTTTCTTTACATGAAAAAAAATTCTTTTAAACTTTTATAAGAAAAAAATTGAAAATAAAAAGGTTTGACATGAATATTTTTTTCACCTAATATTAATTTTTTTCGAATTGAAAAAAAAATTGTTTTTTTTAAGCGGGAAACTTCCATTTCACTGAAAGTTTAGTAGTAGAAGTCATCTAGAAAACTCGTTTTAATTAGCAAAATATTTGCTAATTAAAATACTAATTAATCAAATTAGTAATAAAAGAAATATTTTTATTATAGACTAAATTTTAAACTTTTACTCTTCTAATATTTGTAAATTTTTATTTAATTACAACTGTTTCATATAAATATAAAAAAAGAATATTTTCAAAGAGTTCTCTTACTCTCTGCTTATTAAACTAAAATTTTAATTTAAATTTAGATTTTAGTATTCTCGGGAAAAGTACAATTTTATAAGATGTTTAGAACTAAATTCGCAATAAACACATTAGTCTAATAAAATTTTTAAACCATAGTAATAAAGCTGAATAGCAAAGACTTTGAAAATAATCGATTTCCTATTTTCACAAAACTTATTTCCAAAATCTAACCTGAAAACTCTGATGAAATGACATCATGATTATCTGTCCACTACACCAAGATCATAAGTCAAGGAGTTTGGAAAAGAAACAAATTTTGTTAGTCGAAATCCTCATTAATCATCTAAACAGCACCTAATGCCCAAATGCCTAATTCATATGCATGGAGCTCAGAATAGTTTCTTATTTTTTATACGAAATCGGTTCAGTCGTGTTTCACAAAAGGAAATATTAAAAACCATTAGACCACAGTGAGACATTTTCATTCTTTCAATCAACTAGTTAAGACCATGGTCATAAGAAAATACAATAGCATCGATCCGATTTACTCCATTAACATATTCTTTTCTAGCTCGGTGTAAATGAGCACAGCCATAAGAAATATAACTTTCATGCAATCGAGACCGCTACGCAACCAATAGATAAGTGTAGCTTGGTATAAATGATAAATACAGGGTGCGTGCTATGAGCACAACCATAATGATGTAATATAACTTTGATACAATCTAGTGCACTACGCAATCAATAAATATGTCTAAAATTATGTAAATGAGGAACTCGAGCACAGTAATAAATAAATAATAGAACTTTGATAAATTCTAGCCCACAACGCAACCAACAGATATGTCTAGACTAGTATAAATGATGAATACGAGTTACCAGATAGGAGAACAGTCATTAGAACGCAAAAAAACTTTAATACTATCTATACCACAACGCACCAATAGATATGTCTGGCATGATGTAAATGTGGAATACGAGATACAAGGAAAGAGCACAGTCATAAGAACGTAACATAACTTTGATACAATGTAGACCACTAAGCACTAATAGATATATGTAGCATGATGTAAATGAGGAATACGAGATACCAGATAAGAGCACAGTCATAATAACGTGATATAACAGTGATATAATCTAGACCATCACGAACCAATAGATATGTCTAGCCTGATGCAAATGAGAAACGCGAGATACCAGATAAGAGCACAAACATAAGAAAGTAATAAAACTTTGATAGAATTTAGTGCACTATGCAATCAATAGATATATCTAAAATGATGTAATTGAAGAGGCGAGATACCAGATAAGAGAACAGTAATAAGAAAATAATATAACTTTCATAAATTCTAGCCCACTACGCAACCAACAGATATGTCTATACAAGTATAAGTGATGAATACGAGATACCAGCTAGGAGCATACCCATAAGAAAGTAATGTAACTTTGATACAATTTAGACCACTAAACACCAATAGATATGTTTAGCACGATGTACAAGAGGAACGCGAGATACCAGATAAGAGCACAGTCAAAAGAACGTAATATAACTTTGATACATTATAGCCCTCTACGCAATCAATAGATATGTCTAGCATGATGTAAATGAGGAACACACCATACCAGATAAGAGCACAGTCAAAAGAATGTAATATAACTTTGACACAATATAGACCACTGCGCACCATTAGATATGGGCATATCCAGAGGCATATGGGCATATCCAGCATATATAGAGCATATCCATAAGAAAGTAATGAAATTTTGATACAATCTAGAAAACTCCGTAGCCAATAGATATGTCTAGCATATAGTAAATGAGGAACTCGAGATACTAGATAAATCATAAGTACAGTCATAAGAACATAATATAACTTTGATAAATTCTAGCCCAATTCGCAACCAATAGATATGTCTGGACTAGTATAAATAATGAATACGAGATACCAGCTTAGAGCATATCCATTAGAAGATAATGTAACTTTGATACAATCTAGAAACTTACATAACCAATATATATGTTTAACTTTTATAAATGGTGAATACGAGATACAAGCTAAGACCATATCCATAAGAAAGTAATGTAACTTTGATGCAATCTAGACACCTACGTAACCAATAGATATGTCTAGAATGATGTAAATGAGGAACGCGAGATACCAGATAAGAGACTATCCATAAGAAAGTAATGTAACTTTGATACAATCTATACCACTACGCAACCAATAGATAAGTCTAGAGCAGTATAAATAATGAATACGAGATACCAGCTAAGAGCATATCCATAAGAAAGTAATGTAACTTTGATACAATCTAGACGCCTACACAACCAATAGATATGCCTAGCATAATGAAAATGGGGAACGCGAGATACCAGATAAGAGCACAGTAGTAAGAAAATAATATAGCTTTGATAAATCATAGCCCACTACAATACCAATATATATGTCTACCATGATGTAAATGAGGAACGCGAGATACCAGATAAGAGCACAATCATAAGAACGTAATATAACGTTAATAAAATATTCTAGCTCACTACGCAACCAATAGATATGTCTAGACTACTATAAATGGTTCATGCGAGATACCATCTAAGAGTATATCCATAAGAAAGTAATGTAACTTTGATACAATCTAGGCCACTAGGCAACCAATAGATATGTCTAGAGCAGTAGTTAGATATGTCTAGAACCAATAGATAGACTAGTATAAATGGTGAATACTAGATAACAGATAAGATCACAGTAATAAAAAAATAATATAATTTTGATAAATTCTAGCACACTACGCAACCAATAGATATGTCTAGACTAGCATAAATGATGAATACGAGATACCAGATAAGAGCACAGTAATAAGAAAATAATATAACTTTCATAAATTCTAGCACATTATACAACCAATAGATATGTCTAGACTAACATAAGTGATGAATACGAGATACCAGCTAAAATCTTATCCATAAGAAAGTAATGTAACTTTGATTCAATCTAGACACCTACGTAACCAATAGATATACCTAGACTAGTATAAATGATGAAAACGAGATACCAGCTAAGAGCATGTCCATAAGAACGTAATACAATCTAGACCACTAAGCAACCAATTGATATGTCTAGCGCAGTATAAATGATAATAACAAGAAGCAGGCTATGAGCACAACCATAAAAAAGTATCATAACCTCGTTCCATTTTAATCCACGACAATACTAATAGACATTTGAAGTGTGCTGTAAATCAGGAATATAAAAAAAACCTGACTAAGATTTCATCTGTTATGATCTGACCATAGTTGAAACTATTGGGGCTCGAACCCTCCCCAAATAATTCTCACGGAAATTTCGACCAAATCTTAAATTGATCATATCTAAAGTAAATTATCTGAAGCAACATAAAAAATCGTTTTGGGAGAAAATTTTTTAATTTTATGTCGTAATCTAGTAACAAGAGCTGTACCAGATCTTATAGCTTCAGTACCACATCAGCAAAAGGTTGATTAATCCCTAAAATCAAAATTAATCTACAGGAAGTCAGATACACAAATAAATTTTTGTGAAATAGACCCACGAATTTAATGGCAATTCTATTGAAAAGAACGAAAACTTTGAAAAGATGAGAGAGAATTTATAATATCTATGCATCAAAGATTTCATTTTACAAGAGAAAGTTGGGTCGAGTCCTGACATAGGGGTAGTGTTTTTTTCCTCTTGATCTGTGTGTCCTGTGCTCGAGTCCCGGTTCGGGCATGGTTTTTCTTTATCTGATATGATTGAATGAGTCCCCTTCAGTGAATGTGATACGTGAATAGCTGTTCTGTATGCGATCTATTTATGTAATGTGTTGTCTACTTCTGTAAGTTCCGTGTGATACTTAGTGATGTACAGTGATTTCTAAAGGTTCAATAAAAAAATAGAGAGTTGAACTAATGAATAGAAACTAACAGAAGATTATAATAAGATATTTTATCACAATATTTTTTAATCATTCATGAATTATTAATGTCTATACCAGAAAACAATATTATAAACATTTGAGTTCTATACATGGTTATGTCAAATGCTTCAAAACCGTATTAAAAGTATTTATAGATATTAGGAATTTGTACATTTTCCAATTTACTTTATAGCATAAAATCTCCATTTTAATGTTTTTCATCATGCATTAATAATACAATAATGTATAGTGCAATTAATGATAAATTTTGTAAAGAGAAAAAAATAGTGATTTCAATAAAAATTGGTTCAGAGTAAGGATTTTGTATCGCTAATATATAAACAGCTCATTATATATTTATAAATAGACATCGTCGAGATTCTTTGCTTATTAAACATTTTATAAAGTTTAATTACATGTTTAATTACTTATACTACTTTAGAAAGAAGATTGAATAATTTACATAAGCTTCTTATTGCACTATTTTAATCGGCGTAAAATTAATTCGTACATTTGACGTATACTAATCTCTGCACACATTTTTCTAATCACGATTTTTTTCTGAAGGCTTGGAAAAAAAAGAGATTATTACAGAAAATAATGATCCATGCAGAAATTAAAACATAAACAAAAAGATTCTTTAAAAAAACCATGAAAAAAATACAAAAGAAATAAAGGATTTAAAATCTGAAATGAAACTGGAAATCAGATTTAAAAAATTTACTTCTGAATCATTAAATGTCTCGTAAAAATATTAAGTAAAAGTGCAACACTAATTGGAATTAATTTAATAAAAAAATAACTTTTGATTTTTTAAAGAATAAAAATGGATTAAGATTTTCAATTTATTATTTTCTGTCGGCAAATAATCGGGAAAATGTTTGTTTCATCTTTGACTTAAGCATATATAATTTTTCAAATAAAAAATTGGAATTTTAGAAATCCAAATGAAATTAAGTAATGAACATCGCTTATTAATTTTATGTTAAATCAGTCCCCCAAGTTTAGAAAATTTTAATTTAAGAATGGTATTTTAAGTAATCATTTTGTAATTGAGACTCTAAAAACGCCTCAAGATGCTATTTATCTACTTTTTGCTGCATGTCAAAATAAAATTTTCAGTTTCGTAATTTCATAAATATTTCTATATTTTAAAGATTAAAGATTAAGATTATTTAAGAGATTTATTTATTTTTAAGATTGTAAAGATTAAGATTATTTCTATATTTTGTAAGATTAAAATGAAATCTGCTACGCATATTTCAATGTATCATATCAAAACACAAATTCTTGAACGGCCAAGCACCACGTGCTCGTGGAAATTATATATATATATATATATATATATATATATATATATATTCATTAAATGAGTCACTTATTATTGCAAACGATCCAAAAATCTTTGTCTCGCAGTTATTGTTTTGAAAAAAATATCACATTTCCTATTTATTTCATTTCATATTATCACGGACTAAAAATGACATTTTTCTAGGTTTTATTTGGTGTAGTCATTAACTTACTTTTTTAAATCAGAACTTTTTAAAATGCAATGACAACGCATTATTAAAGTCTGGTTTTTTCAGATGCTCATGCAGATAATAAAATTTTTATTTTTCACCAACGGATTTCTTTATTTTTAGCTTACGTATTACCTCATCCCCAAAACCACATTATGTTCTGATATGATAAAAAAGAAATTCAAAATTTTGAAAAGTGATGCTATTCACAAAATGTACAGAGCTAATGGAAGTAGTCTCCCCGAAAATTTCCCTCTCAGTTTCCAACAAATATCTTATTCCCTTTCCTCTGTATAAATTCACATATTTCTATCACTTTTTGAGGGAATTACATCTGTCTGGCTGATTGAATATATGTTAATTCCATAAATACAAAATGGATGGATGAGTGAAATATGGGGCACTTATTTAATATCAAATGGGCAGAAAATTATACAATTTGAAATGAACTCCATCAAAATATTGATAATCTTTCTGTCTACACTTTCACAAACATGTAAGCACTATTACAAAAAACAAGATGAGTTAGATGTGCGAAATTTGATGAGTTAGATATGTATTTCATTTTTACACTACAATTGTAGTTCTGCCCTGATTTTATTTGTAATCGTTTGGGAGAAACATGTCTAAATTACAAATTCGATTTTTGATTATTATTACTTATATGCAATGAATTAATCACAAAGAATCTCACGTTATAGATTCACGACAAACATTTATATTTCGTAACTATTATTTGTCATTGCCATTCACGAGATTCACAATCTTATTTAGATTTATGAATTTATGAGATAGTAAGAAAAAAAGTAACACCTTTACTATAGAGTATACCAAGAATTTGTTGGGAGGACCACTCTTGTTAGTAGTCAACAATCTATGATTGAGGATCATACTAATTCAAATGCCTTTCTTAATTCTATAGGGACCTGGATAGCCTAGTTAGTAGGGCATTAGAATCGCACCCCTTGGATTGCGAGTTCGAACCCACCAGCCGATGACTCTCCGTATGGGTGTGTGGTAGCTGGCGAACTTTAAACCCGTCGTGGTCGCAAAGTCCTCCATGCCGAGAGTAATACCACTCTGGTTACTAGGGTCAGAGATGACCGTTCTCTGTTTCAGATGACTATTGCACTTGTGAGGGAGTCGGCGATCCCATCCACTTTGCAACATCCTGCCCTTTTACTTTTTCATGGCACCTTCGAAAACCCTCGTCTTCGCAAGGAAATCTTTGGTATAAAAGAGTCTTTGATAATTCATCTTCCAAAAAAAGAATCATAAACATGATTAGATTTATAATTGGTCATGGAGAACTGTTACAGTTCGATTAAGCTAATCATTTTTAGAGTATCAATTAATATTACGCATTTTTTATAATAAATCCTTTTAACCCTTCAAGTTACTAATTTTTTATCCCTGCATATTTTCATTAAAAACTGTACAATATGATGTTCATTCATCCATTTTGTTGTACTCCAGATCTTCACTCTAATTTTATCATTTATTGTTATGTTATATGTCAGTGTATTTTGTTTTTTGTATGTGTCTTTCTAACAAATTATTGTGTAATGTTTTTGGGTTTTTTTTAAATAAAGTTTACCTACATCTACATCAAACCAGAAAGAGGACATTTGATCCCTAGAAACACAGATGTGCTGTGGTGTTAAGTGCTAAGTTTCAGATCTAAATTACGATCTGTGGATGAATGCATTAAACGCATAAAGTAATTCAAATAAATCAAGTTTCTATTTAATGATTGACATTATAATTCGGGTTCGTATCAAAAGTTTAAACAAACAAGTTTAGTATGACTTGTTAGAGTAGATTTCGGCATCAAAAAGGTCTGGGTTTGTTAGTAATAAATTAGACTGAAAAATATCAAAACATCAACTTATTCTTTAAAAAACCTATCTCTATTTACAGTTTTTGCAAACTGAGCAACATAAATTATTTCATATAATCTTGTGTCCTACACATCCTTTGGGCCGCAACTTCGAACCCTCCAGCCAAAAACTGAGTGTATGTGTGGGGAACGCGAAATCTGTTGTGGTCACAAAGTCCTACTTGTGGAGGACATTCTCTGTTTCAAAGATCTAACTTACGATCCGTAGATAAATGAATTAAATGCATGAATTAAGTCCCCCCCAGTAAAAAAGGTTTGTGACGCGTGTGAGGTATAATTCAGAGTTCTACCCTCGGGTGCTCAGGATTCCATAACCTCAGAAGCTTTCTGCCAGGGGGGACACCTCGTAATTGAGGATGAGATGTTTCTGGCATGATGATTGGATCTCGCTTACACGGTGGGTACACTAATAGGTGGAGGTTAGGCTCCTCCCATCGATGATAGGACGCACTTCCTTCGAGGAGGGTTGTACTGATGCCGGTGAGGGACCTTAGGACTCAACCATAGTTCCTCTAATTGCTGTTGCTGCGGTCCGGTCATTCAGTACTGATGGTTAATTCGTATGCCTTTGTGGCAGGTCGGGGAGTCTATTCTATGACTTACCCTCAGAAGCTAGTGCACCCCTCCTTCCGTTTTAAAGAGGAACCGAGAACAACAACAATGGCTGTTTATAAATCATTTCGTCAAATGTATACAACTTTCACTATTAAACTTGTTTTCGGCCCCTTTAAATCAACGTTTCTTCTGACAAAATTATTTTTCTTTTAAATGATATCTGTGTGAGCTAGAAGTAGACTTCTTCCCTCAGGGGCTCAGGGATTCATACAATTAGATGTTACTACATCTATCCTTCCTTTGTAAAGCGGAACAAGAGAACAACAACTTCATTTTGTGTTTTCAAAAGTTTGAATGCTTCTCCTTAAAATTATCCTTTAGAAAACCATCAGGAATAAATTAACTTTTCTTTCTTGAAATAATAAAAGATTTTTATTTTTTAATAAATCTCCAGATTAATTTCAAATTATTTAATGAGAGAATTTAGGAAATCAGGAAATGAATAATTCGTTTCATTAAATAGTAGAGAAATTAATAAATCTAGATACATTTCCATTTGTTATTTCTAATGTGATTTTTAAGCAATATTTTCTCCGAGTACCAATAATAACACAAATGAAAAGAGGAAAAGGAAGTAATCTAACGGAAACAAAATTTAATTGGCTTTTCTAAATATTTTTAAGAAAACAGATAATAATTGAAGATTGTTTTAGGAAAATAATGAGATATCTGATTAGTGTTGGTGTTTTAATGTGTTTCATTTAAAACTCAACTTAAGAAATTTAATCAAATTGCTTCGATTTTCTTCCTAAAAGCGCTTAATATCGTAAGCAATAAAAATTCTAATTAATATGTAAACATAATGAAATTTTTCATTGACAAAATCGAGAATTCAAGATACAAGGAATCTATTTCTTTGTTCATTATGGGAAAAAAGAAAGAAGTTAATATAAGTCATAAAGAAGTTAATATATGAGTTTCTTATAATATTTGAAGCTTCATTAATAAGAAAAAATTTCTATCTCTATTATAATGAAACGAAACGCTAAGGAAAAACTGATAATTAAAGAAAATAATATATTTTCCTTTCTTATAATCTGTTTTATTCTAAATGATTTGCAAATGGAGCTTTTTTGGTACTTACGTATTATACCATCTTCGCCAATGATCGCCAATGGTTTAGTAACTTTATGGCAGGCGGATTTAAATTTGGCGATAAAGATCAACGGATTACACCATCGCCGGATTGCCATAATTGGCGGTTTAGCAACTCATTGGCGATGACTTCAACTTTGGCGATAAAGTTGGACGGTATAATACGTAAGGACCATCTCTTTTACGTCTATACATTTATTTTTCAATTATAGTTGTATAAAATAGAATTTTTCATCGCTTTAATTGTATACACAGAGTTTATTTATTTTATTCTCTTTATTTTCTGGTGTATATAGCATAAAGAAAGTATTGTAATTATCAAAATATTCTAACTAAAAATTTTGTTGAATCTTTTAGTTTTAGGCAGCAATTTGTTGTTTTTGAGATTTACGGCACTTGCCATTTACATGCTCACTGAGGTAGTCAATGTCCAAATCACACTTTGAAGTTTACATTCCAATAAAAACCAGGTAACCATTATGAATTTTTGGAAATTTATTCATTGTAATCGTAATTTGAAAAATAAACTGTTATTTTCCAATAAGTTTTGAATGAATATTTTATTTCTTAGATATAAAATCTAATTAAAAGTACCTGATTAGTTTTAAAAACAATTAAAAAAACATTTATAGAATATTTTTATTGGCCTGTTGCTGCTGTTACTAATGACACTTGCCATGGACAAGCGTCGCCGAGGCATCAGCGAGTTTTAAGCCTAAGCAGCGTCTCTTGTTTTTGAAGTAGCGCCAACTAGGACCAAGAGTACGTTTTTTGCTACTCACTCATCTCATTAGCTTGCACAGGGGTCCCTTTTGACAAGAAGGGGGCTCATTTACACACCTCATATATAGAACGTAGAAGAATAATCATGCCCTAGCCAGGACTCGAACCCTGGACGCCCAGATCATGGGGGACCCTGTGCCAGGACGCCGACTTAGAAACTTATAAGACCGATAACTCAAAAACACAAGAACTTAAATATATCAAATTTGGTTATGATATTTTTTGATTACAAGTGAAACTTTGACTCATTTTTTTTCAGTCGTAGGAGAAATACGAATCTAAAACACAAATTCAATTTTCGTACCCTATAAACCGCATACCAGGAACTCGCCAAGGATGACATCATTCGCCAAGAATAACTCAATAAAAAATATTATTTTAACCCAATCCTCAAAATAAATAACAATAATACAAATAATAATAATACAAAGCATTCTCTGTGATAACATCAGCAATAGAGAATATGCCTAAAAGTTTTAGTGAAATCACTCCAGGTGGGTTTTTTATAACACAGAAAATTGCAGAAAACTTTTTTCTATGCTTTATTTATACTAAGATTATTAATATAAAAGCTTGAACGGATAGATGGATGATGTTAGTCAGTCACGCCAGAACAGCTGAATGAAATATAGCACAGAGATAAACTGTAGTCTAGAACAGAACATAGGCTACTATTTATTACGGTTAATTAAATGGTTATTTTTTTTATTAATTAAAAACCTATTTCCCCGCCAAAAATCCTCATTATTCCACCGCCAAATGAGTCAGTCTTCAGTTTGTTTTTTATTGCTATTTATTCAAAAATCCTGAAGGCATTTATCATGTTACTATGCTTTGAAATAGGGAATCTTTTTTTATTATGTGAAAACAGGATTTTGTTTTGGTTTGAGGTTTTTGAAGCTTCAAAATGCTTAGGTCTATAAATTGGCGATTTATTGCTTTTCATGCATTAATTTTTCACTTTTAGAGTTATTAGAAAATAATGCAGACGATTGTCACATTTGGAGACTTATCGCCAGAAATAATTTAAAATAGAAATTTACTTTGTAATTCAAAATTTTAAGTCAATTGCAGCTTTGTCACATTTTTTATTGTTGTTAAAATGTGTTTTTTTCATTATGTGAGAACATTATGTATTGATTTGAGTTTTCCCAAGCCACAAGATAAAGAAGCAAAAAATTGGCGAATTATAGCTTTGGGTACATCATTTTTCACTCTTTTAGGGCTATTAGAAAATGGTAAAGATGGTTGCCCCATTTGGTGCCTTATCACCCACAAAAATGTTACAACTTTGCATGATTGTCCGATTTGTACCCGCTTCTTGGTATACTGACGCATGCGTATTCTGATTGTCATAAGATTGTTTTAAACTTATTTGAATTTGTTAAACACTTAAATTAGTTAAGACAAACAATGCTTTAAAAATAATAATGCTTTCACATGATAACAGATATCTGAGAGGACATATTTCTATTTTTTTATTAACTTATTTATTTACGACTGGAGATTCAACAATCAAACTGTTTGCCTTGTTATATTTTAGATTTCACTGTTAAACTAAAGTCGTATTGAATGTCCAATTTGATGCTTTAAGCATGATTCTCTTTTCTACACTCACTGGCAAATGAATTAGAAACCCAAGATCAACATTTTTTTTTGCACCACCGTTTGCAAGGATAACTGCTCTGATTCGTTTGGGCAACGAGTCTACAAGTGCCTGGAGTGCATTTACATCCAGAGAATGCCATGCATTGGCTATGCAGTTTTTTTAGGTCTTCTAAATTAGATGGAAGGTGAGAGTGCTGTCGGATTAGTCTTTCCACCATATCCCACACATTTTCTATGGGGTTACGATACGGGTTATGCGATGGTCAGGAAAGGTGTTGGTAGTCAGATTGATGCTCAGCGAACCAATTTTGAATACTTCTGGCGCGATGAATAATTGCACTATTTTCCATGAAATATCCGTCGCCATCAGGATAAAAATGCAATATTGCAGGGTGCACTTGATCTGCCAGTATATCTAGTTATCGCATGGCTGTTTGTTTACCCTCGAGGAACCCCAGGGCACAACTTCCATGGCAGCAGAACATTCACCATATCATGATATTCCTTCCAGACAATTGCACAGTGTGAGTAAGGCAAGATGGATCGTGGGATTCTCGCCAAATTCGACGTCTTCCATCAGTGCAAAATAAGGTGTGGAGTGATTCATTCGACCACATTACCCGTTTCCAATCCTCAGATAGATGCCCAGTATCTTCTTTCAGACACCACAGCTAACGAATTTTTACGTGTCAGGTAGAAACGAGTGGTTTTCTCACAGGCACTCGACTATGCATTCCTATCCTCTGCAATTCACTGTGCATGGTTCAAACTGAAATCTTTTGGGAAGAGCCTTGGTTTACGATTTTTGTCGGTTGATTTACGGTAGAGTTCCTGTTCTGCCTTACAATTCGTCGGAGACGGCACCGATCACGCTTTAGGAAAACTGTGCTCGAACCACAATTACATCTTCTAGAGAAGGACTGTGGGTTCTGATTCCAACTTTTGAAAACCTTTGATATGGCTGCTTTTGAGAACCCATTGAGATCTGCCGTCTTTGAAATCGAGGCATCTGCTTAACGGACACCAACAATAAGCTCTTTTTCAAATGGTGAAATATCTGTCATTTTTCCCCTTTTACTTCCTTCATCAAGAAAAAGACTTTTACACCTTACTTATAATAGCATTCCAACCACATGTAACCCACGTCATGACAAAAAATCTGCATACTTCATTCATAGCACACATTTAAATGCAAACCTCAAATGTTTCTAATTCATTGCCCAGTGAGGATATGTATGGATTGATTGAAGCAAGCATTTCATTTTGAGCAAAACGAATTTTACAGCCTGTGAGTTACAGAAAAAATATGCCTCCTGTTTTAAAGTAGAATTAATTTCTGCTCTAAAATGTTTTCAACGATAGATATGAAATTGCCTATCTTATAGCAGTTGTTTAAAGTTCTACTTTCAACTTTTTGATTTTTTTCCTTCCTATATAATGGTTTCCGCACCGCGTATTTTAAGGATAAGAGAAACTAAAAATATTTTCATGCTAAAATCATTTATGCCGTTGTTGTTACTAATGGCACTTGCTATAGACAAGCCACCCGCTGATATAGTACTAGATTTAAGCCGAAAGAAGCGTCTCTTGTTTTTGAAGTAATGCCAACTAGAGTCAAGAGTACGACTTAGCTACACACTCACCAAATTTGCTTGCATAGCCCCTTTTCACAGGGGGGCACAGTCACACAGCTCACAGATAGCACACAGAAGAACAACGATGCCCAAACCAAGACTCCCAGAACAAGAGGAAGACGCGCTACCTCTGTGCCAGAAAGCCGGCTAAAATCGTTTATAAAAGAATTGCATTAAAAATTTGATGGAAGAAATCTCAGTTTGTCAAAACTTAAGCTCATTGTTTATAATAAACTTTATTTCAAAATTAAAATTAAAATAAAGAACGAAAAAGATTATCTAAATTATAAAAAGCAAAGTTTATTATAAATGTTGCAGATAAAGCAAAAACGCGCCTTGTAGTATAGAAAAAGGGAATTTTACTAATCTGATGCAATAAATTATTTCATTTCCACATCCAAGTTCATAATAACGGCGTATACTGCTTTTAAAATATCCAAATAAACTCGTTTGAATTTACATAACATGGTTATCACAAAGAACTTAATAGCCACAAGTACTGAGAAAATGTAGAACATTAAACTTTTCTACTGCTCACACAACGCATTTTATCCACTTCTTCAATAATGGAGGTTACAGTTAAACTAAAGTTTTCTAGGAAATTCAAAGTATTTCCTTGGAACTACGAACGTGAAAGGAAATGAAACTCGCAGACGATATCTTTGGAACAATTCTTGAAAATTCTTTACTTTTATTCCAGCATGTAATAGTTTCTATGTTTCGAATAGTATAAGGCGTATTATTTTAGGAAGTTAAATTTATTTAATGTGAGTAAATTATTTCATTATGTTAGTTAAAGTCCATTACTCGTCAATAACTGGTTTATATTTATTAAATATTTATGTTATTGCCAATCTTTAAATCCGTCGGACATTTGAATTGGATAAAATTAATTAAATTAAATTTAGATTAGAAAAATCTGAATTAGCGTTGGAAGTTTACAAATTAATGCTTTTAAATTTTAATGCTCTGAAATTTTTAATTAAAAAATGATTTATTAATTCAAAAAATTAAGTAATTATAATTAAAAATTAATTAGACTCTTATTAATTTAAAAAATAATTTAAAAATTTTAAACAATAATTTAAAAATTCTATAAATATTGACGTTTAACACATATTTATTGTTATATTATTTTAAATCTCTAAATGGTATTGAATTCGAATAAAAAAAGGCCTAAGATTAATTTTTTTTTCGAAGTATATTCATTAATTTTATTCTTTAATAAATCTTTGTGGTTATCTTTTAAATTATTTTCTTATTAAACATTTTACTATACTTAATTAGATGTTTAATTGTTTGCACCGTTTTAAAAGGATGAAATTAATTTGTATAAGCTTCTTATAACTGCATTTTAACGACTGGAATTAATTATTTTTTAAAAACAAGAAATGAATTCAAATCTTTAATGTAGAATATTCCCAGCAGACATCTTATTAATCTCGTTTTTTTTTTAATTCTTGAAAAAAGATTATTTCGGGAAAATCCTAATGATCATTGCTGAAATTAAATCTGAAACAGGAATTAAAGTAACGATAAAAACAGATAAGCATTAAAGGGGAAAGAAATACAAAATATGTGATATTAATTGGAAGCTAAATTTGTTTTAATAGCTGAAAGTTTGGAAATCAATTGTGCAAAAATTATTGAAAAGTAGAGTACAAAATGGAATTCGATTAATTGGAGATGTGTTATACATTTAGAGTATATAAAATAGAACATGATTTCCAATAAACATTTTTATTTTAGATAATTAAGAGCTAAAATATTTGCTGCTTACTACTGCAATTAAATAGCCAATACTTTTTAAAATAAAAAGGTTTTTTGGAAATCATGTTAATATTATTAAAATTTCAAAAATAAGAAAAGTTAAAACGATTTAAATATTTATTAATTTTATTTTATAAACAGTTTACTGAGCAATTAGTCACCTTAAGAGACCAAATGTTTACCAGAATTAAATGTCGTAATTTTAATAATTAAAGTATTTTATTTTATCTTTTGCCAGATTTTTAATAATTTATCTCAGGTTATATAAATTTGCATAAATTTAGCTCCGTTTTCAATAATTTTTCAATTTTAGAAAAAATATATTGATTTTTTTTTGCTTATCGTTTTTAGTAATTATCTAATCTTTCAATTTTAAGCGTAAATTTTTTGCATTTATTTTATCTAATTCTGCTTCATTTTTTTCATTAGCCTTTTAGGCCTTTGAATTTTTATACTTATTACCCATTTGTAGAGAAAAAAATATAAAAGAGCAAATTAAAAGTCTATTATTTTACACGATATTTAGTAAATACTTTTTATTCCCCAGAACATGATTAATTAAAGTTTCTGATGTTAATAAATGTTATCAATAAAGCATTTAAATGCTATTTAAAGACGTTAATCCTTTGGTCGAATGTCTACTCTCAGCCATCATTCAAGAAGGTGCATCATTTTGATATTTTATTTATTCTTTTAAAAAAATTTTAATTCTTAAAAACATCTACAGAATGTTAAAATGATGCAGATTTATTTTTCAGGGAAACTCAACTTAAAACAGTTGCAAGTATTTATTTTTTTGGTATGTATTTGGTGAATTCATCATGTATTAGGTGAATAATTATGCATCGAGTTGCTTTTCCGACCTCAAAGGGTTAATAAAGGTTAAAAGTTATGGAATTCCGCGTAATTTAAAACCTTAATAGTAATTTGATTAGGTTCCACAAAAAGAGATAGAAGATTATTTTTATAACCAACAAGATATTACTTGTAGATTTTTTTGTTAATTATAAAGATTGAACAATATTAAATCAGAACAATTAAAAGACTTTAATGATGATTCGAATAAGCTTCTCAAGGAACAGAAAAGATAATTATCATGTCAGAAAAATATATTATTTTAGGAATGAGGTTTTGTGGCGGCAACAAAAAGCCGTAGGCGAAAAGTTAAAATTTTATTATCTGCACGAGCAAAACAAAAAGTTTGCTTTTAATAACGTGATGCCATCCCATTTACAAAATCTCTGATTAAAAAAATTAAGTTAATGACTACCGCAAATAAAACGGAAAAAAATGTCATTTTGAGCACGTGATTATATGAAATGAAATAAATTGGAAATGTGATTTGTTTTTAAACAATAAATGCGAGACAAAGTTTTTTGGATCTTTTGCAGTACTAAAGTGACTCATTCAACGAAACAATTAAAATACATAAAAATATAATTTGTCTTGCACGAGCACGTGATGCTTGGCCGTTCAAGAAATTATATTCTGACATGATACATTGAAAAATGCATAGCAGATTTCATTTTAATCTTTTTTTTTACTTCTAGTCTTTTTTTTCCAAAATTGACTGAATTTCGATTGAAGAAATTTGCCAAACTATCAACAATGGCATTCTTTTATGAAGATAAATTTTTCTCTAATCTTCTAGCAAAATTGTAGACATTAAGACATAATAGAAGACGTTCAAGACCTTTCTATGTAAAATATGCCATTTCTATGTAAAATATCCCTCTCTCGTGAACATTCTAGATTCAATAAAAGTAGAAACTACTATTTTGTACGTGCACCTTTAAATCATAATACTTTTTTCCTAAGCTATAAGATAAATTTTCGCGAAATGAATTATTCATAACTATATCGCGAGTCATTTACTTCTACTAGTTCTAATGCCAACTATATCAGTTCTTTTACTTTGGCAGATCACTCACGTCGAGAATAGTTTGTTTACAATGTTTAATAAAAACAATTCTAAATATACAAAATGTACAGAAGTTTTGCATTTATGTTGCATATTATATGTAGGTTTTCATTTTTCAACCGAACTTTCATTCCTTTGACAGAGAAACGGTTTTCTTCTGAAACATAAGCAATCCATTTGAAAAGTATTTGTATCGTTTCTTTCATTCTCTTTTGAACTTAACATAATATTTTTTTAATGCAGATGCTGTTCCCGGATAATTCGGGCAACATCTGGTAAAGATTTTTTAATTGGAATATAAATTTATCTTGCAGGGTACATAAGTGAGATTTTTTTGTTTTTTTTATGTGTGTGTGCAAAATAAATTATTTTGAAAGAGTTGATTTGAGTTTGTAGTTTTATGGCTCAAAAGCCATCTTTGACTAATTTGTGCCGCATTCATGAAATTAAAATTTTTGTATCAATTTATAAAAAACAAGATATGCAATTTTTATAAAACCGAAATGTCTAAAAGCGTAAATTTGTGAGTCATGATAAAGGTAGCAATGATGTAAAATATGGTACTATACTAAAAAGTATTGTTGCTGCGGTCGCATTCTAGCACAGAGGTAGCGCATCTTCCTCGTGATCTTGGTGTTCCGGGTTCGAGTTCTGGTTAGGGCATGATTGCTTTTCTGTGTTCGATCTATGAGGCGTGTGAATCTGCCCCCACTGTAAAAAGGGGCCGTGTAAGCGACTGTGATGAATGTGTAGCTAAAGTCGTAATCTTGACTCTAGTTGGCGCTACTTCAAACAAGAGACACTTTTTTCGACTTAAACCCGCTGATGCGGTAGGGGGCTTGTTTATGGCAAGTGCCATTAGTAACAACAACTGTTAATGTTTATATATGATTATAAAAACGTATATATATTTTTTAGAAAAACTAAAATGGTCAACATGCCGGGTTTTGGAAAGCAACTGGCCTACTCAGGGCGCGACTTTTGAAACATGCAAGTGGCTATATAGAAAATCGTCGACACTCCACAAGAGTGGGTAAAACCGACATAGGACTATTACACATTTAACCCTTTGCTGTCCGATGTCGAGTGTGACTCGATATTCAAGATTATGTATTATTTTGACGTTTTATTTATTTATTTTTCAAATTTAATTGTTAACACTAGATTTAAAAGACCAGTCATTTTGACTGGTCGTGCAACTTCAATTCAAAATTCCTGCTACATTAAAAACGCTTACATAATGATTAAGAAATGTAGGTTAATTTTTCAAAGAAGTTAGACTTAAAAAATTTTATATTTTTTTTCATAGCCATAAACAAATCTTTCTATTAGGTTAATAAATTTGCATCTAATTATTTTTCGGACAGCAAAGGACTAACAAAATGGTGCTGGGTCCCCTATCAGCAAATGTCGGTGGGTGAATCGAGTGTGCTCAATCCTCAACCTAGTTAAAATTGAGCCCAGCTTTCTGCTGTGTAAAATGGGCTAGAAATCTATTGTGGGCTTAATTACATGGAGGTTATTACGAGTCTGTGCAACCCATTCAGTTTGCAAGTGCAGATTGAATGCAAAATGAGACATACACTGAAGTGACATAAGTCATGGGATGACTGTTAATATCGTGTCGGTCCTCCTTTTGCCCGGCGAAGTGCAACAACTCGACGTGTCATGGAGTCCACAAGTCGTTGGAAGTCCTCTGCAGGAATATTGAGCCACGCTATCTGCATAGACGTCCATAATTGTGAAAGTGTGGATGGTGCAGGAGTTTGGACCCGAACTCACCTTTCGATGATGCCCCATAAATGATCGATGGGATTCATATCGGGCGATCCAGGTGGCCAGATCGTGCGCTGGAAATGTCCGGAAGGTTCTTCAAACCAATCGCGAACAGTTCTGGCCCGGTGACATGGCGCAGTGTCATCCATAAAATTCCCATCGTTGTGTGGGTACGTGAAGTCCATGAATGGCTGCAAGTGATCTGCAAGCAGCTGAACATAACCATTTCCAGTCAATAATCGGTTCAGTTGCACCAGAAGACCGAGTTCATGCCATGGAAAAACAGCCCACACCATTATGCAGCCACCACCAGCTTGAACAGGGCCTTGCTGACATTTTGGATCCATGGCTTCGTGGGGTCTGCGCCACACTCGAACTCTACCATCAGCTCGTAACAACTGAAATCGTGACTCATCTGACCACGCCATGGTTTTCCACTGGTCTAGGGACCAGTCGATATGCTCACGAGCCCAGGAGAGTCGCTGCAGGCGATGTCGGGCTGTCAGTAAAGGCACTCGAGTCGGTCTTCTACTGTCATAGTCCAAGGAAGACAAATTTCGCCGCACAGTCCTATCGGACGCGTCCCTCGAACGTCCCACATTGATTCCTGCAGTTATTTGACGAAGTGTTGCGTGTCTATTAACATTGAGCATTCTACACAGACGTCGGTGGTCTCGGTCGTTAAGTGCAGGTGGTCGCCCACTGCGCTGTGTATGATGGGATGGGATGGGATGGGATGCCTGAAATTTCATACTCTCGGCACACTCTTGATACTGTGGATCTCGGAATGTTGAATTCACTAACGATATCCGCAATGGAATGACCCATGCGTCTAGCTCCAACTAACATTCCACTTTCAAAGTCTGTTAATTCTCGTCGTGCCTCCATAAATCTCGAAAAGCCTGTTCACATGAATAACTTGAACACAAATGAAAGCTCTGGAAAACGAACCGCGCATTTATACTTTTTCACTGTGATACTACTGCCATCTGTATATTTGCATATTGCTATCCCATGACTTTTGTCACTTCAGTGTATATTTGTTGTAATCAGAAAGAGAGATAAGAAAGTGGTGGAAAGTTTAGCTGCCATGTCAGCTTTTTCTTTTCTTGGAATTCCTACATATGCCAGAACTCAGCATAAAATAGTTTGAAATATTTAACAAGAGTATTGCAATAAAATAAGATACCATTGTAATAAAATAAAAAAATGTCTTATAATATTTTTCGACATCTTTGTAATATAATTCATTGATAATAATTTTTTCCTTGGGAGTTTCAATTAAAAGACATGGGGTTTATCATTTAATTTTTTTTTAGATTTTTCTCATAAATATTTACTTTCTCATATACAAAGTATATAGAACTTTTAAAAATTGCAAAAAAAAATTTTGAACTCGAAATTGTGACGATCTTTACATTTTAGGCCTACCTGAGTTAGAAAAATGTTCGCCTGTCTGTTTGTGAAGAAGTTTATTCAAAACCTATTTGACCTATACAGATGAAATTTGGCCCACAGGATTAAAAACAAATTCGTAGATTTTTGTCAAATTGCGAACGCACTTAATCCAGGTGAAAGTTGTCCGTCTGGCTGTTCGAATATAAGTTAGCACAATGACAACAAAGCAAAGTGGGCTAGATAGAAGTTTAAAAATTGTGAGATAATCCAAAAAGCGATTGACCACCTGTGGGTCATTTTTTTCAGAAACACATGAAATTGATTACTCAAAATGCAATAAATATATAAAATTCGAAATGATTTTATCACTTAAAATATAGTTTTATGCCATAATTTTGTTCCAATGGATTTGGAAGAATCAATAGCGTCTGAAATCCAAATTTGATTTTTGGATAATTCTGACAGCATGCTAGGAATAGATAGATAGATAGATAGATAGATAGATAGATAGATAGATAGATA
>JAOUZG010041316.1:1196360-1214905 GCA_026289955.1 Argiope argentata | reverse complement strand
GTCGCAGGTTCGTACCGCGACCTTCAAAAGCTACAAATAACAAAATTATGATTAGAAAATATACTTCGCAAACATATTTAGTAATAATTGTTAATCTTCTGACGAAAATTCAATGGAACTTGGAGACGATTTTTCTCCTTCACAAATCCTCTTCGGATTATTCCAAAGATAGAAACAACAGCTGTGAAATAGGAGAATCATCCTCGAAAGGCGAATAAAATCTAAAGCGTAAATGTATGATGTATCGTTTGTTTTGGTTTTGGAAAATTTTATTTTGTTATTACTGAAAAACGATGTAAGTAAGAAACCTAACCTTTCTTATCTATGGCGCGAAAAAAATTGGGGCATTTTAAACGTAAGAAATTACTATCACATAGCAATAGTGCCATTTTTCGCCTTACAAGACTTTTAAAGTGAATGCCTTTACCTTGTTCCTTTTAGAAATTAAAAATAATCCTAGAAAATTCTCATTAGCAATTAGTTTTTCTTTATTCTAGAAGAAATGAGTATAAATAATTTCTTGCCAATTTTAAGGAAAAAAATATTGTTTGTTTTAAACTTTTACTCAAATACGTTTCTGAATTCCTTTAAAAGTGTTAAAATAAATATTTAAAAGAATTTTTATTTTTAAATAGAATGAATCAATTCATAATAAAATAGTTATGGTTTTACGTCGCAGAGTTTTGTCATAAGATTATTTTTTAACTTGTTTAAAATTTGCTTTCACCAAAAAAGAAAAAAAAACATTTTATTACTCAACCAATTATTACTTTCAACCAATTTTCCTAAATGGTTTTAAGATTACTAACTTTTTACCATAAAACTCGACCTCAATACATATTTTGAATCATTATTTTCCCGAAAGGAAAAAACTCAAATGTGTTTTAAGGTAGCTGAAAAAATGTAATTTTTTTTAAATATTAGATATGCAACAATTATAAAAGTTTTCCATACAATACATATGTACTCTTACAGTTATCACTGATTGATATATTAATATTTATCAAAAATATTAATAAATCGATTAATATTTTTATTAATTTATATTTAATTAATTTTTGTGAGATGCGCTGAAAAATATCAGTAACAAGATGTCAACAACCGAAATATAGGCTATTTTCCACATAAATTCTAATATTCCATTATCTTTATATAACTGTAATGATACATTATTGTCTATAAAATATTTAGAAAAATTCAGCTAAAGTTTTCAGGATTGTGCAGGATAATTAGGGAGATCTTAGCGGTCTAAAAGCATTTATCTTAGTTATAATGCTCTTAAAGTAGAAATAAATTTAATCGCCATGTAAGCGATCTGGCACACTTTAGATCAGCTGTAACGGAACATTTTACATTGGTGTGATGCGAAAATTTGGGGATGAGGCTACCATCTTAGACATAGTTCTAGTCACCTGAACATGATTCAAAATTAAAAGATTTGTACAGAAGTAATCTTACTGTTTCTTTAAACGGGACTGAAGTAGTTCATAGCAAGATTTTAATGGAAAAAAATTTAGGGCTTTTTGTTGTTCTTATGTTCCTTTTTACAACAGAAGGAAGGGTGTAGTAGCTTTTGAGAGCAGAAGTCTGACATCTAGCTCACGCACGTCACACACCTTTTTTTTCGGCGCGGACTTCATTCACGCATTTCATTCATTCATCCACAGATCGTAATTTAGATATGGAACAAAGAACGATCACCTCTGTTCCAGTAACCCCGATGGTATTACTTTTCACATAGAGGACTTTATAACTACGACAGATTTAACTTGAGCCAACCATCACACACACGGAGATTTTATGAATTTTAAAAATTAATACATAATATAAAGCTATATTTATTTGTAAAATACTGTTACAAGTGGGCGAGCGTCACGGAAACTTTCCGAAATTTGCGACGTTTGGAGAGGAGCTTCGCGCCAGCCGGGTTGGTTTCGCGAAATGAATAGTCCAGTAGCCGCTGGATCGCTCGCGGTGTTTTGAGAAGTTTCGCGTTTTTTGGGGCACGCGTTTTTTGGCTATATAAGGGACGAGTAGCCGAAGTCAGTTTAGTTTTTCCCCTCTCGGAAGAGAAGGGTCTCGCAGGACCCTTCTCTTCCGAGAGGGGAAATAAGCTGTGTTTACATTTGGATTAATGAGCTGTGTTTACATTTGCTGTTAACGTTGCATAATTGAGCTCGCTGTGATTTACTGTTTACTGTGTTATACGATATCTGTTTTACAATCTATGTTTATTGTGCGTAAGGCTTGCATTTACGCTGTAAGTGACTGTTGACTGCTGGATAGTTTTTATCTGAAGTTCTACTTTAACAAGTCATCTTGTAGTTACCTGTAAGTAGCTGTAAATAAATTTGTTGTGCAAATTAAATCCATTCAATCCAAACCCGTTACGCTAAAAACGTAACAATACTTTCGAGTCGCCAATTACAGTTTTTTTTTTCTTAAAATTAGTAGTCGATCATTTAAAAATTTACCATGCAATCTACTTAAATATAGCATTTACCCGTGGAATGACATTGTTTCTATCGTTTGAAGTCAAATTTCAAAGAGAGCAAGAAAACTTGATATCTAACTGTGAAATATGAAGATGATGACATTGACTCGCTTCAACAAGGAATTTAGTTTGTAGATTTTTCCATTTCATGATTGATCTTTTTCCTTGAAGAATTCATCTCTTCTTGGTACTTTGACAAGGTAGGCGCGAATGGTAGAAAAGGTTTCAATAGAGAATGTTTCCCTAAGAACAGGGAAAGCTACTCGAATAAATGAGAAACTCTAAGCTTTTATTCTGTTTTTATTTCCAATAAATGCGACGTTATTCATTCTTTCGATTTTTGGGATAACTTCAAAAAAATAGCATTTTCCTGTTCTGTTTGCAACCATTTAGAATTATTTTGTCCATTCGGATTCTTTGATCATATTAAAGAATCATTATATTCCTCGTTCTATTGTCAATTTCTAATAATTGTAATACTAGAAATTGATTAATAAAAAAATCATTCCTGAGAAAACTTCTAAACGTAAATAAAAATGAATATATGAGTGCTAAACAAATTTTAGTTCATTCTGACTTAATATTGTCAAGTTTGATAATTTTTTCAATTTATTTTCTGATAATTGAAATATCTGGAAAAATTTTCATTATCCGATTGAACAGGAAAAATAATAAATTTCTTGTTATGTATTAAAATTGATTCAGGAAAAGAGAAGTTGCTAAGAAGAAATCTGTGCCAATCAAATAAAATAATTGTTTAAAAAAGCATTTATACATGATAAAACTTAATAAGAGAAAATTCATTAAAAAATATCTAGTGATTTAAAAAATTACCAATGTTGAAATAGTTTCTGAAAAAAAAGATTAAATTTCTCTGTACATATAATGTACTAATATTTTCAAAATATAATTCAAGAAAAATTAGTCATCTTATAAATAAAAATAAAATTTATTTTAATATTTGGCATTGCTCTTATTTATTTTAATGAACTCGAATGAAACACAAAATATCTTCTAATTTACATTCTCTAAACCTTTAAAATATTAAAAAAAAAAATTTCATTAAGTAGGTACTCCTAATTTTCAGGAAAATTCATCATTTTTAGAAGAATGATGCATTCAAATATCGAAAGATTAGGAGAGCAATGTTATAAAATATGTGGTATTTGTTTTTTACGAACCGCGATTTACTTTGCGATTTTCAGATTGCTGAGAGATTGCCGAAATAATCTATTTATTGGAAAAATTTTCAGATAACTTTAAGTGTATAAATCTCCATTATATATAAACTTCCAATATTTTGCTGAAAAGACTGGAAAAGTTTCAATTTTTAAAAAATGTATCGTGGAAGTCATAAAAAAAAGTAAAGTGCCAAATATAAAGGATGGATGATGAATTTTTCGAATTCATGCCCTTTAACTCTATAAACATGTCTAGTGTGAGAATTTAAATATTTTAAAATCCAAGATAATGCGTGGCTCTAAAAACAGAACGGAGACGTCTCTTCTCTGTGAATAGCTGGTCAAAATTATCACTCGTCTTTAGATTGCAACTATGATTCCAAACCCACCTTTGTCAGGATTTAATGGAAACTGGACAATTTTTGGATGAGTTTGAACTTATAGGATTAGATTGCCTAATATCTTTGAGGAATTCATAGAGGAAAGTTGCATTTGAATTTTAAAATGTCTTAAAAGTTTGCTGAAAAGAAATGCCAAAATTTATACCAAAAAATATCTATCTTTCCATGTTTGTAAACCAAAATCTTTATGTTTTTGTTACAAACTTCCTTATGAATTAAAAAAATTAATTTTCTTTATAAAGATATCTTAAAATTAATTTTCTAGAAAGTTGTCTAGAGCAAAATATAAATAATACATATTATGTTATTCAGTGAAATAAATTTAAAAGTGATTATATCCTTCCTGTTTGAATTTTAGACTTAAGTAAATAACTGATCTGTATATATAACATTGTATCAAAAGTATTTTCCATTTAAAAGAGAGTAATTTGGGAAAAGAATTATTTATAAGTATTCCTTTGATAATTTGCTGACTCTACTCTTAATAGAAGCAATATGAATTCATTATCTCTGATTTATATTAAAAATTAAATAAAATAAATAAACGATCATTCTAGAAAGTGTTTTTATTAGTATATAATTACAAAGTAATTTTATATAGCACAAATTTGTTCAAACTTTGATTTTCTAAGAGCTACAATCAAAAATAACTGAATTTCTACATGTGAATAAAATTATTCTTTATTTTCACAATATGAAATCAAACTAAATCTTTTACAAAAAATATACAATCCATCTGCAATGTAATATATTGCCAAATTTATTCTACACTATATTGTAGCTGCTGCTTCTATGCCTCCAATAATCCAAATTGCCAATTTTATTCAATAATTGTCTGTCAGTTTTATTAGATCTAGCATTGAATCTATTTTCTTGTAACAAGGAGGAACAAAATGAGATTCAGGCATCTTTTCAAGTTTTTCTTTAAAGAAAAAGAATTTAATATTATCGGGAATTTATCAAATATTTTTAAAAAAATTTTAGCCCTCGTAGCAATAAATATATGTGAAAGAAATTTTATAAAATTCTAATAAATATTTCTGAGAAAAAATTTATAAAATCTTCATAAAGTACTTTAACAACTAATAAATTTTCGTATTAAGAATTATCAAATATTTCTTACTAGGAAAAGGAAAAATTCAGGATTTTTCATTTTACATTTTCAGATATTGTTTATAAATTTAGAAACATTTTTTGTTCACATTTTAAAATGTATACTATAAAACAGGAAAAAGAAAGAGAAACGAAATGTAATATTTTCTACTTTCAAAAGAGCAAAATATGATAAGAGTAAACAAATTGCTATCCTGCAACCAAGTTATTTTATAAAATATAATATTTAAAAAAGGACAAAAATAAATTTGTACTTCGGCAATGTAACGATTCAACTCGTATCTAATTTAAAAGACAATACACTTTAATTGAAGAATATTTCTTCTTTTATGTGGATTGGGATTTTTTAAAAAAATTAATTCGCATCTAATTCAAAAGACAACACACTTTAATTAAAGGGTAAAGAATTGTAGCTAATTCGACATTTCCTAAAACAGATTATCCTAGCAGCTGAAGAAACATCCGTAAGATAAAAATAATTTCAGTTAAGGCCGAGTGTTTACGCTCACTTCGCCGCCCGCCAACCTTTCCTGAGTTTGGCGACAGTTGACCGCTAACCAACACCTTCCATGGCGACATTAGCGGATCTTTCCCGTAGTCATGGTGACGGAAAGGGGAAACCCATCGGTTCAGATTACGCTAAATATCATAATGTAAATTGGTCAACGGGCATTTAGCAAAACTAATCTTTAGTAGTTGTATTTATCTTTTTTTTAGTTTTTTCTGTTATTTTCTTTTTTTCTTAAATGTTTATCAAATTGAATTTTTTAAAGTATTATATTATAGTTAGAGCAAACGATTTTATTTTAATTAAAACATTATTAAAAGTTATTGGCAAACGATTTTATTTAATTAAAACATTATTAAAAGTTATAGGCAAACGATTTTTATTATTGTTCAAAACATATTTAATTTGTACTTATTCCATCTACCTTCTATTAAACAAGGTTGTGGTTAAATATTATTATATTTATATAATTTAATTTGTACTTCGCATTACCTCCTATTAAGCGAGGTTGCTATTTAAATATTATTATTCTTTAATAATTTAATTTGTATATTTGTTAATTTTTATAATAAACTGTTTAAAAAACTACAGTCCACTACTCTATTTACTGAGCTACAGACATATTTGGTCCGTCGTAGCCAATGGATTATTGAAATATAATGACTGGATAAATTTAAAGTTTGTGTCCATTGAAAGTTGAAAAATATCAACCATGCCAACGACAGTGGATATTGCTGAAAAAATTAATCGTGCAAAAGGCGCGAAAGGCGGAATGGAAACATTCCTCGAAAATGATGATGAATATTCAGCATGCGAACTGGAAATTAAACTGAGAAAAATCGGAATACTGCAGAAGAAATTAGATGAGCTTCTTCAAGAATTCTTTTCGATTCCAGATTTGAGTCCTTTTCAAGAAATGGAAAAGGATTTTGAACAAGTGGAAGGCCGCCTTGAAGAATTGGAGGTAAGAATCACTTCTATTCTCGATTCTTTAAAATCTCCATCTAATTTAAAAGAAACGATTGTTGAAAACATCAAAAGTGAAGTACGCTTGCCAGAAATTCCACTCTCAACGTTTTCTGGAACATTTTGTGAATGGGCTACTTTTAAAATCCAATTCATTATGCTGGTGTCGAATAATGACAACTTAAATGACAACCAGAAACTGTATTATTTAAGAGCGTCTCTTAAAGGAGAAGCGAAGCAGTTAGAATCCTCTGATGATACATTTGATTCTCTGTTTGAGGCCTTAAAAGAAAGATTTGAAAATGAAAGATTGTTAATTGATCATCATGTTCTTTCCATATTAAATTATGTTAAAATACAGCAAGAATCAGCTAAGGAGCTTCGTCAGTTAATAGATTGTGTTAAAAAGAACATTCGGGGCCTTAAAGTTCTAAATTACGAGCAAAATAATTTATCAGAAATTTTGTTAGTTAATATAATTCTTCAAAAACTTAACAAAGAGTCAAGAAAGCAGTTCAAATTTACTCTAAAAACCTCCGAAGTTCCACAATTTGATTTCCTAATATCCTTTCTTGAAAGAAGAAGTTCTATTTTAGAAAGTGTTTCGCGTTTACCAGTTTCCGCGAAAGCGACCTTTCCTATGAAAAATTCAGCAGGAAAAATAAATATAAATAATTCATATAAACAAAAATCTCTAGTTATAAAATCAAGTAACAAAAGCAGTTATAAGCCTTGTATTTGCTGTAAAGGCATGCATTCCTTATATAAATGTATAACCTTTCAAAATATGAGCATACAGGAAAGAAAAGAATTTGTTTCCACTCGTGGGATCTGCAAACTTTGCCTTCGGGTTCATGCCGGTTTGTGCTCTTCTAAATTCAAGTGTCAAGTTAAGGATTGCCAGATTCCCCACAACTCCTTACTACATGAGGGGAGAGGGTCACTAAATCAACCCACAGAAGAAGTGACCACCGACAGACCCTTTCACCCCCACAGTTCAGATGTCCTTGAACCTTCTTCTTTGATGGTTCGAAGAAGGGGGATGTGTTCGACCTTCACTATCGCCCAATCGGATGACATGTGTATATTGCCGACAGCACTAATTTATTTTAAAAATGCGTTCGGAGAAGGAATAAAGATCTGATGTCTGATTGATTCGGGGAGCCAAGTGTGTGCCATCACTACTGAATGTGCTCAATTATTAGGAATAAAAGAAGAAAAAATAAATATTCCTGTTTCTGGATTCAATGACACTAATACCATCATTAAAAGGAGATTGGAAACAGAAATATCAAACTTGGAAAATGATTTTACTAGATATGTTTCCTTTTATGTAGTTCCTTCAATAACAAATTTAACTCCGTCCAAAAGACTAAACATCGATATTTCCAAATTACCTGATCCAATAAATTTAGCAGATCCTGGCTTTATGACGCCTAATAAAATCGGAGCTTTAATAGGAGCAGATTTGCTCTTTGAAATGTTGAGACCAAATAAATTTTATATCAAGAATTGTAGTATAATTTTGCAAGACACAATTTTCGGTTACATCGCAGGCGGTAGATACGACATCTCGGATAATAATCGACAATTTTGTGGACTTGTAATAGATTCTCAAGATATTAACAAAAAGCCAGATTATCAATTTAATCACTCAAAAGAAATGAAACCTGTCAAAAATTTAGGTGTTTTGTGGAAACCAAATCAAGATTGTTTTTCATTTAAAGTAACCATATCAGCTCAAAATTCCTATACTACGAGAAGCATCCTTTCAGATATTTCTAGGATATACTATCCTCTAGGTTTAATTGGTCCTGTTGTTTCAAGAGCAAAAATTTTTATGCAGGAGCTGTGGTTATTGAAACTGGGTTGGGATGACCCTTTATCTAAAGATGTCGCTAGTGCATGGATGGAATTTATTTTACTTCTTCCGTACATTGAGAAACTGGAAATCCCACGACATTTTCCTTTTAGTGACAGAGTAGTCATTCATGGATTTGCAGATGCTTCTACTGCAGCATATGGAGCCGCAATTTATGTGCAATGTTCTAGCAACTCAGATGCTGTATATTTGTTGTGTAACAAATCACGTGTTGCTGCACTTAAACCTGTGACTATCCCCCGACTGGAGCTTTGTGCGGCACTATTATTATCCAAACTGACCAGTAGAGTAATAAAGGCTCTTGATATTGAAGTTTCTGAAATAGTGCTCTACTCTGATTCTACTATAGTATTAGCTTGACTGAAAAAACCGCCCCGAGAATTAAAAACATTTGTTAGCCATCGGGTAGCCACTATCCAGGAGATGACTAAAAACTTTACTTGGAAACACGTATCATCAGAGGAGAACCCGGCAGATCTCATTTCTAGGGGTGTGTCTCCTGATTCCCTTCAATATAGTTCTTTATGGTGGAATGGTCCTTCATTCATTAGAAATGGATCAAAAACTGAAGAATCATCTGTGTCTGAAACAATCACAGACAATGACTTTGTATGTGAATTAAAACAACCAGAAAAATGCACTTTACTAACTACATCTGAATGTAACTCTGTTTTTTCTCATATTATTTCTAGTAGTAATAATTATGTGAAATTAATTAAGATACTTAGTTATATTTTCAGATATATTTCCAATTGTAAAGCAGTAATGGCACCTAAAAAGGGGCCTATTTCTTCAGATGAATTTAAAACTGCTGAGGTTTGTATGTTAAAGTGGGCACAAGCCCAAGATTTTTTTAAGGAAATTGATATGATCTCAAAGGAAAAACAACTTGCAGGTAAATGTTATCTAAAATCTCTTAATCCTTTCCTAGATCATAATAATTTACTTAGAGTCGGAGGTCGACTTATTAATGCTAAATTAGGATATGACCAACAACATCAGATAATTTTGCCATCTAAAAGTAAATTAACTCGTTTGATAATGGAGCATTATCATAAAAAGTATTTGCATGTAGGTCCTCAAACTCTTTTGTATCTAACTAGACAGAAATTTTGGCCAATTAACGGCAGAAACCTAGCAAGAGATGTAGTGCATAACTGCGTTATATGTGTAAAAAATAAACCTGCTATTGTAGAACAATTAATGGGTAATCCTCCTCCAGAAAGAGTTAATGCCAGTAGTCCATTTTCTAACACAGGCGTTGATTTTGCCGGCCCATTTTTTATAAAATATAAAGGTCAACGTAAAGGTGCACTCCACAAGGTTTATGTAGCTATTTTCGTTTGTATGGCTACTAAAGCAATACACATTGAAATGATGAATGATTTAACTTCTGAAGCCTTTATTTATACTTTAAAAAGATTCTTTGCACGTAGAGGGAAATGTTCTATTCTCTTTTCTGACAATGCTACAAATTTTGTTGGTGCTGGAACGGAATTGAAAAGGCTACACTATATAGTTACATATCCAGATGATGATTTGAGTAATTTTTTGGCCACTGATGCTATCAAATGGAAATTTATTCCTCCAAGTTCACCACATTTTGGTGGACTTTGGGAAGCTGGAGTAAAGTCGTTCAAATATCATTTTCGGAGGGCGGTTGGAAATGCAAATTTAACATATGAAGAATTTAACACTATTATTGTAGAAATTGAGGGAATTTTAAACTCGCGTCCCATCACTCCAATTTCTTCTAATATTAATGACTTGGAAGCTTTGACGCCGGAACATTTCCTTATTGGACGACCAATAAATACAATTGCTGAACCTGAATTAATTAATGTGTCAGATAATCGCTTATCTAGGTGGCAGCGGGTGGAAAAATTAACCCAACATATTTGGAAAAGGTGGAGTTGTGATCATTTAAATCATTTTCAACAGCGTCAAAAATGGCAATTTGTAAAAAGTAATGTAAAACCTGGCATGATGATAGTATTAAAAGAAGATAATGTATCCAAATGCAAATGGATACTAGGCCGAATAATTGATGTAATACCTGGTAAGGATGGATGTGTACGTGTAGTGAATGTAAGAACAGCAAACGGCACTTTAAAGAGGCCGATATCCAAGGTTTGCTTACTTCCTGTTAAAACAGATAATTAATTGTATGTATTTTAATAAGTGTAATATCTATATTTTCTCCATTATATTTATAAGGTGTGTTCATGTATTATATTTCAATTTTTATTATTCAATCATGTGTTATTTTCATGAAGCATAGTATTTCTGTATCTTCCACGCATGTTTGTATTTGATTTGTTACTAATTATTGTGTGAATTGTATTAATTGTAGTAAATGTAAGCTTTCTAATGCAACTATTTAAAAATTTTCAAATTTGACAGAAAAGTTAATTATTGTATACGTATGATGTATTCTGCAAGAGTTGGAATTTGAAATTCCAACGCGTGGCGGGATGTTTACGCTCACTTCGCCGCCCGCCAACCTTTCCTGAGTTTGGCGACAGTTGACCGCTAACCAACACCTTCCATGGCGACATTAGCGGATCTTTCCCGTAGTCATGGTGACGGAAAGGGGAAACCCATCAGTTCAGACTACGCTAAATATCATAATGTAAATTGGTCAACGGGCATTTAGCAAAACTAATCTTTAGTAGTTGTATTTATCTTTTTTTTTAGTTTTTTCTGTTATTTTCTGTATTTCTTAAATGTTTATCAAATTGAATTTTTTAAAGTATTATATTATAGTTAGAGCAAACGATTTTATTTTAATTAAAACATTATTAAAAGTTATAGGCAAACGATTTTATTTAATTAAAACATTATTAAAAGTTATAGGCAAACGATTTTTATTATTGTTCAAAACATATTTAATTTGTACTTATTCCATCTACCTTCTATTAAGCAAGGTTGTGGTTAAATATTATTATATTTATATAATTTAATTTGTACTTCGCATTACCTCCTATTAAGCGAGGTTGCTATTTAAATATTATTATTCTTTAATAATTTAATTTGTATATTTGTTAATTTTTATAATAAACTGTTTAAAAAACTACAGTCCACTACTCTATTTACTGAGCTACAGACAGCCGAGCAAGCAATTAATTAACTGCTAAAGAATCTTTCTTCCTTTTATGTAGATTTTGAACTTTTGAAATTAATATGTAAACTTACTCGTTTGTAATGTAATTCTTTAAAATAAGTTTTAGAATAAGTGAACAAATTGACGAGCCCAAGTGTCCTCCCCCTATATATACTCAAATAAACTGGTTATTCTATTTCATAAAACGAAAATTGTTAGCAGTTTATTTACTCTTTATAAATACATTTTAATATGAAGTTCCATTTAACTTGATTCTTTTCCTAATTGCTAAAATTGATGTTCAAAATCGAATTTTATCTCGTTCTTGAAATGTTCTAATTTTCAAATTGCGTAAGTTGCGAAAATGATGCGATTATAAAAGAACCTCACTGATAATATATTTTTAAAAGGTTTAAAAAATATTAACTAATTGCTTAATAAAGTTTTTGTTATTTGAATGGAGCTTCCTGTTAGGAATTCTATGGTTAGGAAAAATTTTACTCAGGATTCTGTATTATTTATATATAATAATATTTGGTAAATTAAATATCAAACAATTTACATAATTAAAAGAAGAAAATTAACTTTTTAGTAATTTAACAAAAAAAGTGTTTAAAAATTTATTATTATTACATTTATTTAATTGATACTCATGGAAGGTTAAATTCTTTTTTATTGCTTTTCACGCCGATATTCTTCCGATATGCACTCCCAAAATATATTACTTAAAATTAAAGATGTACTTAATAGTAAGAATAATATTTAAATATACACTTTTTAAGGAATTAATAAATATACTTCTAAGCAAGCAGAACTTATTGATCATCAACTAAAACTTTTTCATTAATTTGAATATATGATACATAAGAAAAATATCATCTTGTTTTTTATCATGACAGAGCATGATGCTATTATTGAAACGTGGCTATTTGTGGCTTCAACAAAAATCAGTAGATGAAAAATAAAAAATAAAAAACGTAGGCGAAAAATTGAAATTTTTTTATATGCACGAGCATCTCAAAAAAATCAGCTTTTAATAACGCGTTGACATTGCATTTACAAAAGCTCCGATTTAAAAAAATAGGTTAATGACTACAGCAAATAAAACCTAGAAAAATTTCATTTTGAGCACATGAAAAGAAATAAATAGGAAATATGATATTTTTTAAACAATAAATGCGAGACAAAGTTTTTATGGATCGTTTGCACTACTAAAGTAACTCATTCAATGAAACAATTAAAATGAATACAAATATAATATAACTTGCACGAGCACGTGGTGGTTTGCCATTCAAGAAATAATATTGTGAGATAATACTTTGAAATATGCATAGAAAATTTCATTTCAATATTTTTTTATTCTCTTGAGTTTAAATCGTAACCTAAAAGAATAAAACAATCTTTATTGAAATTAATCGTAAACTATTGAATTACATGTAAAAAATATCTTACTAATTTTTTTTAAGTATTTTATCTCAAAATAAAATTAGTATCTACTTCCTAAATTTAAGGTCGCTTGCCTTTTGAAACATTTATCCTGTTGAAAATTAGGGCTATTCACAGAAGCTTACAAGAATGACAAAATTAAGCTTATGGTTCTATGAACGCTGTTAAGGTAAACTTGCATAAGTTAAGAGTCTAACATTCTTTAAATAAATTTGGCTTTAAATAATAAGCCCTTTACTCCCTCCATCCACCCTCTCTCCGAAACTTTCTGTTCTTATATAAACGTAATCTACTTTTTTAATTTCATTTCTTTATTTGCTTTTTAATCTTAATATGTGTTATATAAGCTGCTACTGACGGCTGTCTGTCACGGAGGTAACTCGTGTTCTGGAGTTCCCGGGTTCGAGTCCCGGTTCGGGGGTTGTTCGATGGTTGTTCTTCTGTGTGCTATCTATGATATGCATTAATGTTTCCCCCCTGTAAAAAGGGGTTGTGCAAGTGAATGTGATGAGTGTGTAGCTAAGTCGTACTCTTGGCCTTAATTGGCGCTATTTCAAAAACAAGAGACTCTCATTCGGCTTAAAATCTACTGATGTATCATCAGCGGGCTTGTCCAAAGGCAAGTGCCATAAGTAACAACAACAACAATATAAGTTGCTACTTATACTAATAATTTCTTTCGAAAACCGAGGAAAAAATTAAATAAACTCTCACATCGAAATACGTCTTCAAAGAGCCTAATACGCTGAAAATCCTACTTAATTTTAGCCTTCAGAAAATCCTTTATTCATTGAAGATGTCGTGTCCGCTTTTTACCGCGGAAAGAGGGGTGCAGTAGCTTCTGAGGGTATGAACCCCTGAGCACCCGAGGGCAGAAGTCTGATTCCTAGCTGAAATAAAGATGAAACATACACACATACGCTTGCACAGCCCCTTTTTACAGGGGGAGGGACATTCACACATCTCACAGATAGCACACAGAAGAACAACCATGCCCGAACCGGGACTCGAACTCGGGACCTCCAGAACACGAGGCAGACGCGCTACCTCTGTTCCAGAAAGCCGGCTCTTTATTCATTAAAATTGTTCTTTCAAAAGCTTACATGATTATTTCGGTCTACGTTCTGAAAATATGAAATCCACCTGGACAGTAATTTTTTAATTAAATCAAAAATTAATTCAGGATATTTAAAACAAAGAAAATTCACTTCATTTAGCATTAAAGAAATTAAAACAATTGATAAAAATTTCCGACATTATTTCTTGTACCATTTATAATTAATAATTTTCTCTGTTAATGGTCGGTGGTTCTAATACAAAAAGGAAATTTTCAATTTTTTTTTCTGTTTTTTAAAATGTATTTTTTAAAAAAGCAGCTAGGAATTGAAATTTTCTGAAAAAAAAATTATTTTCATGTATTTCATTCAGCACCCCTCCCTTCCTAGCATTAACTGTTTTCATTTTTATCTCTATTTTCGCAATGTCCATTTTTGTACATGGTGTCTATAATATATTTTTCCTTTATATCTTATAATTATAAATTTAAATATGTAATTGTTTAATATATTCTTGTATTTTTTATTTCTTAAAATTAAACTTATTAAATAGACACAAATGCTTAAAGCAACAACAAAACTATGCCTTCAAAACTCTTGGAAAGTCCATTGTTAATTTTAATGTCATTAATGGGTACTTACGTATTATACCGTCTTTACTAACGATCTTTAACGGTATAGTAATTCATTGGCGACGGATTTAAATTAGGCGATAAAGATCAACGAATTACACATTAGCGGATTGCCATAAGTAGCGGTTTAGCAACTCATTGGCGATGACTGCAAATGTGGTGATAAATTTGGACGGTATAATACGTAAGTACCCATTAATTCATTAAATAATAAGAATTCCATAATAGTTTTATATTTTTAATAATATAATTTTAAAATAATAATTTTTAAAAGAAGGATATTATTTAGTATTTTACTAAGTATCATAATAAACAATTCATTATAATTAATTCACAATAGTTTTTAATGCAAATAATTAGTCTGACTTCTAAAATTCTGCAATTGTCGTCATTCTATTAAAATACAACATACTTTGTTTCAAGCAAAGAAAGTGCATATTATTTAAAATAAGTAGAATAAATAAGATAATTTAACTACTTGTAATAAAAGGAGAAATTGTAGTTTATTCAAGCAGATAATATTGTCAATTGTGTTTACAAATTACTGTAAGACTCAAAGAAAGTGTTTAAAAAGAAATGCAACTAAAAAATGGTCCAGACAGTATTCTATTCTCTACAATGTGGCAACAAAGAAGGGAAAAAATCGTTTTCTTTTTTAAAAAATTGCTCATAAAGTCATTTTAAATTAACTTGAAAATAAGAGCTTATTTAAAGAAAAAAAAACATCTGAAAGTGTTTTTGTAGAGCACAGTTTCAATTTCATACTCTATAAAGTCGTTGTACTCTAAAAAAGACTACAAAAAAACTTTGAAAAAACTCTTTAGTCGGCAAAACATTTAAATCTATTCTTTAACCCGTAACTATACTTTTTTTTTAATGTTTTATACCGAATCACTTTCGTCTAAAGACTACTATAGAATAACAGCTGCTTTGAGTTTTAAAAAAATCTAGCAAATATTTTTTTCAGTACAAATGGAAAAAGGATTTAAATTTTAATGTTTACTTCCTTTTGACTCTCAAACGTCTTTTTTGAATTCGTATGCGTAGAAACAGTAGTTTTTTTAATTAATTTGGAAAGTGCTCAAAGCCATTCGTTTTTTAAGGCATTTCATCATTATTTGCTAATATTTCATAAAATGTTTTGTTTTTTACCATGTAAAAAATTCCATTTAAAAAATCTGAAAAACCTGCTTCTTTTAAAATAATTGGTTTATTATCAGTATTTACAGTATAAAATGTAAGTATATGTAAAAATAAATTATGTTTAGCGCTGCAGTTATGTGTTTTTTAAACATAAGCTCAGTTCAAATGTTTTATAATAATTTATCTACAATGTCTTATGCTCTATTGAAATAGAAGCTATATATAATAAATATTTGTAATAATAATAAATAATATATTATATTTGGTATAATATAATTATAATTAGGTTTATCGGTAATTCTAGTGTTCAAATATTTGCTAATACTCAATAATAAAATCAATATTTGAATCTATGACTATTTAAATCAGTTTCCACAAGAAAGGATTCATCTTAAACTTGCATTCAGGAATGAACAAGATCTTCTAGAATGCAGTTTTCTTCAAATCAGTTGGTTACTGATACAAATGTTAGAAAATGAGTTAGTATCATTCTTGATATTAAAATGTTAATGTGTATAAATGTTAGAGTAAAATAAAGTCGAAAACTATTATATTGAATTCCCCAAAGATATTGCAAAGAAGTCGTAAAACTTATCTCCCTTTGAAGAGACACATGTTCGAACATTGTTACTTCTAGCCAGCGGTGAGACGATTCTTCCTTTGTTGCGCATTGTGTTTCTCCAGTTTTGATGCTACCATCTGGACTTGAATAGAGTTAGATAATAGACCACCCATGCAGTTTACGGCCCTTTGAAGAAGGGAACCGTGTCAAAACACCAGATGTAACTATTCTCCTATGGGACCACCCGAACTGAATAAGTTTCGATAGTGAACAACACATGTGTTTAACGGCCCTTTGAAGAAAGAAGTACTGAAACTTCCAGATGTGAATATTTCCCTATTATGAAGGGTCTGTTCAGGTCGTGGATAAGTAGGAAATATTCCTATGGTTAACTTCTGACCATTGGGAATATTTCTGAAGAATTATTGGATGATCGGCACCTCCAGCGCACCAATGCGAACCTAAGAGGCGGAGTTTGACCGTGGTTAAAATGGAAGGTTATGAAAGGAAGAGACGAAAAGGAGACGAGCTGATCCGACAAGAGACTGGATGAGACGAGACGATCTGTGAGTTGAACTGAGGAGCTGTGAGACGATCTGAAGAGATACACGTGATATCGAGTTTATTGATTAAAGATCTACCGAAAGTAATCCGTAGTAACCGGATACGCTAACAGCCTTTTAGTTTCCTTGTATTAGTCGTGGAACTATTAATCCAGATGTAAATAATTCCCCGCACATTAACCTAGATGAGGAGTAGTAGTTGTTGTTTTGTTATTGTATAAAGCTATAAATAAAATATTTGTGTTTAAACGCTACCCGTTTATTTCATCGACCAGGATCAAGTCATTACAATATCTTATTATTAAGAAGAATTGAATTCACATTATTTAGTAATTTACTAAACTCTTTATAAACAGAAGCAGTTGCTGGATAAGCGTATATTTGAACAAAAAAGCAAAACATATTGAATTAAATATCTTTTGGCGATGATACAAGCTTCAATGTACCCTATCATGAAATTTAAAAAAATAGAATTTTTATGTACTTGCTTACAATTTCCTTCATTAAATCATTTTCATCCTGTTTTTTTTTCTTCCAAATTAACCTAGAACTCATACATAGAGTGTACTAAAAAAGTTAATTAAAAAATTTCATTTTAATTAATTTTTTTATTAATTAATGAACCGAATGCTTAACTTAATCCTTAAGACTTTAAAATAATTTGTAGTATCATTAAAATTTAATCACTAATAACATTCCTTAATTTCAGAAAGGATATTGAAGCAACTTATATTATTTAATTAGAAAGTAATATTGTTCATTTTATTGAAGGTATTTAAGATTAAAAACTAATTGAACATCCAGCTTATAACGATTTTCGAATACTTTTTACTCCTAAGAAGTATTTTAATAAATATTTTTGGGATATTTATTATATAAAATTAATGTTCTTCATTCCATTATTTAATACCAAATAATAATCATTACATAAAATATTAATTAATACAAATTATATAACATAAATAATAGAAATTTATAAAATTTATATTCAAATTTGAATAATAAATTCTAATAAGTTCACAATATCTTCATGAAATCCAAAAAATTATTTTCTTATGAAAGATACTGAAAAAGGAAACAATCATTATAATTGAGTTATTTTGATAATTTCTTGAAATTCCTTCTTACGTAAAATTAGAAAATGTAAATTTATTTTTTTATATTTATTATATATGTCAAACAATATAAAACAAAAGCAAACATGGAAAAAATAGTTTACAAATTAATAGGATTTATTTTAATTTCAATAAAGTTCAAACTACAAAAAGTTATTTAACCAAAATATTCAAATACTTGATATATGATTCTATTACATTCGTATTTTCTAATTTATAAAATATTAGGTAAGAATTTTTTCTAACCTTATATTAATTTTTCGGAGCAAAATGAAAATTTCTTTAACACTCATTATGGTAATCTTTACTTATAATAAAGCACAATGTGTGTGTTTGTGTGTGTGTGTTGGCGATGTACAGGCCAGACCGTTCGACCTACAG